>CM026895.1:6626851-6679636 GCA_015227895.2 Colaptes auratus
ACCAAAAGTCATGCAGACTGGGGAAGTTCCCCCCAGAATTGGAAAGGTCAAATATTGCTCCCATTTTCAAAAAGGGTAAGAAGGAGGAACCAGGGAACTACAGGCCGCAGTCTCACCTCTGTGCCCGGAAGATCATGGAGCAGATCCTCCTGGAGGCACTACTGACTCAGAAAGTAGTGAAGAGGGATTGGGAGCATCCATGGCTTTGCCAAGGGCAAATCCTGCCTGACAAACCTGGTGGCCTTCTATGAACAGGTGACAGCATTAATAGATGAGGGGCGAGCAACTGATGTCGTTCCTGGACCTGAGCAAAGCCTTTGACACTGTCCCACACCACATCCTGGTCTCCAAGCTGGTGACACACGGGTTTGATGGATGGACCACCAGATGGATAGGAACTGGCTTGATGGCCGCACCCAAAGTGGCTGTCAATGGGTCCATGGCCCAGTGAGGCCAGTGACAAGCGCGAGTCCCACAGGATCAGTCCTGGGACCGTCTTGTTCAACATCTTTTGTGGTGACATGGACAGTGGCATTGAGTGCACCCTCAGCAAGTTTGCTGATGACACCAAGCTGTGTGGTGCAGCAGACACGCTGGAGGGAAGGGATGCCATCCAGAGGGACCTTGACAGGCTGGAGAGGTGGGCACAGGCCAACCTCATGAGCTTCAACAAGACCAAGTGCAGGTCCTGCATCTGGGTCGAGGCAATCCCAGGCACAAATACAGGCTGGGCAGTGACTGGCTGGGAGCAGCCCAGAGGAGAGAGACTTGGGGGTGCTGGTGGACGAGAAGCTCAACATGAGCTCTCAAGTGCACTTGCAGCCCGGAAAGCCAATCAGATCCTGGCTGCATCAGGAGAAGTGTGCCAGCAGGTCAAGGGAGGTGATTCTCCCCCTCTACTCAGCTCTGGTGAGACCCCACCTGGAGTACTGGCGTCCAGTTCTGGAGCCCCTATTACAAGAGGGATCTGGAGGTGCTGGAGCGTGTCCAGAGAAGGGCCACGAGGATGATCAGAGGGCTGGAGCACCTCTCCTATGAGGACAGACTGAAGGAGTTGGGGCTGTTCAGCCTGGAGAAGAGAAGGCTCCGAGGTGACCTCATTGTGGCCTTCCAGTATCTGAAGGGGGCCTACAAGAAGGCTGGGGAGGGACTTTTCAGACTATCAGGGAGTGATAGGACTAGGGGAATGGGATGAAGCTGGAGGGTGGGAGATTCAGGCTAGATGTGAGGAGGAGTTCTTCCCCGAGAGTGGTGAAGCCCTGGAATGGGTTTGTCCAGGGAGGTGGGTTGAGGGCCCCGTCCCTTGCGGTGTTTAAGACCCAGCTGGACGAGGCCTGTCCAGCCTGATCTAGGATAGAGTGTCCCTGCCCATGGCAGGGGGGTTGGAACTAGATGATCCTTGTGGTCCCTTCCAACCCTAACTGAAACTATGAAACTATGAAACCCTGTCATGGGCAAGGACACCTTCACCATCCCAGGTTGCTCATGCAACCTGGCCCTGAACACTCCAAGGAATGGAAATCCACAGTCTCCCTGGGCAACCGTTTCCAGGGAGTTGTGGAATAGTCTTCTAAGAGCGGCAGCTGAGGGTGAAGGACTTGCAAGCTTCACACCTTTCTCTGCCTGACTCAGAGAGGCCCTGGGAGAACACTTTAACCTAACGTTTCTAAATGTTCTCTTTCCTTTCCGGGGAAAGCATCTGTAAGAAAAGCACAGGGATGGGATGACAACTTGTACTTGTGAGGCAGCAAGCTGCTGAGAGAGCAGCCTGCACTTGGGGCAGCAGGTTCCCCACTTGTCACCCCAGGCTGTTGCTAATGTCTACGCGAAACTGAAGTCACTTAGGGCAGCACGGAGGAGGCATCAAGCTGTGAACTGGAGCCTGTGCATGCACTTCTGCATCAACAAAGGCTCAAAAGGAGTTAGCTCACTTTGGATATGGATAACCAACCCACATGGATTTAATTAATGAGATGATGCCTCGGTCATGCACGACCAGCAGCAGGTATGAAGCTCAGTGGTTGGAAGATGATCAGAGGGCTGGAGAATCTCCCCTATGGGTCAGGCTGAGAGTTGGGGCTGTTCAGCCTGGAGAAGAGAAGGCTCAGGGGGAACCTTAGAGCTGCATTGCAATATCTGAAAGAGACCTACAGGAAGACTGGAGAGGGACTGTTCAGAAGGGCCTGTAGTGATAGGGCAAAAGGCAATGGTTTGAAACTGGAGCAGGGGAGATTTAGGTTGGACATCAGGAGGAAGTTCTGCACAGTGAGAGTGGGGAAATACTGGAACAGACTGCCCAGGGATGTGACTGAGGCCCTATCCCTGGAAACATTCAAGATCAGAATTGATGGTGACCCTGGGCAGCCTGCCCTAGGTGGAGGTGTCCCTGCTGCCTGCAGAAGGGGTGGACAAGATGCCTTTTGAGGGTCCCTTCCAACCTGCTGCGGTCAGTTTTGCATCCAGATACCCAGCTGAACTAACTCACACAACGTCATCTGCTCTCACGTTTGCCAGCCACTGCCACTAATGGTGAAATACTGTCAGCAGCAAAGAGCAGCTCTGCTTTATTTGTGTGAGCTGCTGGGGGAGAGGACAATGGAGAGATGTAGACCCATGTAATTGATAGTTAATCTCTACCAGCCCATAGTAAGACATGAATAGCCACTGCAGAAAGCAAATGCTGTAAACAGGAAGCATTAACATGCAAAGAGCAGAGTGATTTGGGTTTAATTTCCCATTTCATGCTGGTTTCCATCTTCATTTTCAACCAGGGTGAGACATAAAAAGGGCTGATATTTTTTTATGGGCTTCCTAAATGAATTGTCCTATTTCCTACCCACCCACCCCCCTCCCCCTCAGATCCAGAGTGCTCTGTTCTCTCATTTTTCCCCTATCATTTAGCTTGTCTCTGTAAGGGCACCAAGGGCTCTGTTAATATCTGATTTCCAGGGAGAGGGATGATGTAGGTTAGATCATAAAGGAGATTTTTTTTTTTTCCAAATGGGAGCTTTTGGGCCAACAAATCTGTTCCAAATTATGACATAAATATTATAGCTGGTCCTCAGTGTGAAATCTAATGGAGCTTTCAGTCTTTCAGGCAGATGAAAATAAATACCCTGTGATAGATCCATAAAGAATATAATCAGGTTGTTTCCTGAGAGATGCTAATGTTGAATCTGCTTTTGGCTCCCAGAAAGGGCTCTCTAACGATGGGCAGAAGGGAAGCAGGCACTGGATGCCTTGTCAGGTGCTCTGCTTTCCACCAAAATGCAAACACTCACTCTGGGCTGAAGGCCCTGGAGTGTTGGGGGACTATTTGTTCCCCGATGAGCCAGCAATGTGCTCTTGTGGCCAAGAAAGCCAGGGGTGTCCTGGGGCATATGAAAGAAAGAGTATGGGCAGCAGGTCCAGGGAGGTTCTCCTCCCCTTCTACTATGCCGTGGTGAGGACACATCTGGAGTCCTGGGTCCCGTTCTGGGCTCCCCAGTTCAAGAACTACTGGAGAGAGTCTGGCAGAGGCCACCACAATGCTGAAGGCACCTCTGTGAGGAGGAAAGGCTGAGAACCCTGGGGCTGTTGAGCCTGGAGAAGAGCAGCCCCAGAGGGCATCTGACCAATACTCAGCAAGAGCTACAGGGTAGGGGGCAAGAGGCTGAGGCCAGACTCTTGTCAGTGGTGACCAGGAACAGGACAAGGGACAAGGGGCTCCATTTTAACAGGAGAAACTTCCTCGGTGTGAGGGTGCTGGAGCCCTGGAGCAGGCTGCCCGAAGAGGTTGGGGAATCTCCTTCTCTGGAGACTTTCAAAACCCTTTGGACATTGTGACCCTGGGCAAGCTGCTTTGGCAAGTGGGTTGGACCTCCTCAGAGGCCCTTTCCAATGGCTACATTTCTGTGATAACCTTTCCCCATAGGGGTGCTTCATTTTATCACCATAATTCATTGCAGAGGAAGGAAAAACTCAGTTGGGAAGCCACCTACAGCACTGCAAATCCCTTTACCAGCAGTTGGTTCTGCCCATTTTACAGGTGAGAAATGAAGGTACAGAGAAAAGCTCAAAGTCCTGCAATCAGTTCCTCCAGAACTAAAGCAGATTTCCCCTTTGCCACTGCAGCTAATGAATCATCTCTGCATTGAGTGACAAACCAAGGGGGGAAAAAAAGTGATTTCA
The DNA here is from genome assembly GCA_015227895.2 of Colaptes auratus. Taxonomy (NCBI): domain Eukaryota; kingdom Metazoa; phylum Chordata; class Aves; order Piciformes; family Picidae; genus Colaptes; species Colaptes auratus. Next base: position 6,631,022 of record CM026895.1, read on the forward strand.
CTCTTTTTATTTTACCCTAGGAAGAGTGGGGATCCAATAGACATTTTGAAGTATATCTTCTTTTCTTTTCTCTTGCCTGGAAGCTGTGTGATTTTGCCCTGAATAGCATTTTTAAACTCTGGGTTTTTTGGTTTTTTTATGAGTGTGAAGTATATTGTAAGGAAATGAAGAGAAAAGATCTCAGGTGGGAGCTGGAGGATTTCAGCCTGCCTGGTCACAGCCACCGTGCACACGTCAGGGTCTGCAGGACAGACCCTGCTTGTCTCCAGGAGGTGACAGTCAGGCTTGCTTGATCTGAATGCCACCTTAGAATCATAGAATCAGAGAATTGTCAGGGTTGGAAGGGACCTCAAGGAGCAGCCAGTTCCAAACCCTCTGCCATGGCCAGGGACACCTCACACTACAGCAGGTTGCTCACAGCCACAGCCAGCCTGGCTGCAAAAACCTCCAGGCAGGAGGCTGCCACCACCTCCCTGGGCAACCTGTGCCAGGCTCTCACCACCCTCATGGGGAACAACTTCTTCCTGACATCCAATCTCAATCTTCCCAATTTCCATCCCCCCCAGTCCTATCACTCCCTGACACCCTCAAAAGTCCCTCCCCAGCTTTCTTGTAGCCCCCTTCAGATACTGGAAGGCCACAAGAAGGTCTCCTGGGAGCCTTCTCCTCTCCAGACTGCACAACCCCAACTCCCTCAGTCTGTCCTCAGAGCAGAGCAGCTCCAGCCCTCTGCTCATCCTCATGGCCTTTCTCTGGACACCTTCCAGCACCTCCAGATCCTTCCTGGAACAGAGGCTCCAGAACTGGACACAGTGCTCCAAGTGTGGTCTCAGATGAGCGGAGTAGAGGGGAGAATCCCCTCCCTGGCTCTGCTGGCTATGCTTCCCTTGCAGCAGCCCAGGATTTGGTTAGCTTCAAGATTTCACCCCCCAAAAGGAAAAGAAGAGACACCCATGTGACTTCAAAATCTGGGACTGAAGTCATAAGCTGTCAGATTTGGTGAGATCCCAAAGAAAACCATGGGAATATGCACACAACCCAACAGCACTGCCCCTGCAATGCCTTTGTGCTGCAGAGATCCCTGGCTCTGGAGGGGGGAACCCTGAGCATGAAGACTTTGGCTCAGGAGAGTTTATTTGCAAGATGAATTGACCCAGAAATAAACTCTCCTTCTCTGTTTAAAAGTAAGGAAACAAAACAAAAATGTCCACACTTGAGGTGGTTTCAGGAGCAGCTGAGCTCCATGCATGGCTTTGGTATCTCTGAGGGCATCTCTGCCACGGTCATTAAAGGATCAGGAGACCTGCCTGGCAACTCAGAATTCCGAGGTGTTTATTTTAGAAGCAGTGACTGCTCACAGCAGGGCTGGGTTGAACAACTGCTCTGTTCAGCTTCCTGACTCTGGTAGCTCTCAGTGGTTCTGCAGCAAAGACAACTCTAACCCTTTCCAAATGGCGAAGGAGAAGCTGCTCAGTCCAGCAGCAGTCTCCTTGGTGAGGAGAGTGAACACTGCAGTCGCTGTCACGCCTGTTTGACAGCTGTCAGCCTGCCCAGGTAGATGCATTATGCACCATCAGAAGATCATTCCAACAGTTTAAAAGCCCAGCAGGACTATTTGCCTTGGCTACCTCTCCTGCACTGAGTTCCTCAGGTTGGATGGAGCCCTTGGCATCATCCTGCCCTTGGCATAGGAGAGATGCTGCCTGCTACCAGATCCTCCAGCCCTTCCCTTTGCATTGCCGACCAGCAGTGAGAGACCAAAGAGCAGGGAGCTCATCTCCCATCTGGCTGCTCTACATCCCACTTGGAAAGGCAAACAGAACAGGATTTTGATCAAGAATGGATGAAGCAAAACCTTAGAAGGGTCCATCCTCAGCAGCCTGACCCACACCTGGAAGGTCTCAGTGAGGTTAACCAGAGCATAAGGTGCCTGGCCAGCTCCTTCTTGAGCTCCAGGCAAAACCAGCCCTCTGAAGAGCTGAGAAGGGAAGAAGCAGGTCTGGAAGGTAGAGAAGAGCACTTCTCCTGCCTGGCCTTCCTCCATCCAAAAGCAGCAAGGCTGTTTCTATGCTGGAAGCTAGCATTGACCTGATGGCACCCTAGCTGTGCCTCTGTCCAGCCCCCCTACCGTTCTCTAATGCAGTGTAAGAGGCAGAAGCAAACAACCTCCAGGTGCTGCAGCCCTGGGAAAACACTTCAGAAAGCTCCTTTGCTTCCCTGACTGTCGTTGGGCATTTCTTCTTCTGCCATCTCCTTCCCAGTCCCCAAGCTGTTTGGTGTCAAGAAAGCAGAGGACCAAGAGTGTGCATCCCACTGCTGAGCTCCACACTTACCTCTCTGCTGTGGAGGTGCCCCACAAGCTCCATAGCTCTGGAGGAGAAGCAGCAAAGAGAGCAGCAAGGCAGAGAAAATCCTGTCCATGGCTGCAGAGGAGCTGGAAGCTGGATGCAGAGTGGCCAGCAAAAGCCTTGGCCCAGAGGTATTAACCTGCCCTTCCTCGGGGAGGCATGGGGCCAGCCCCTGACACGTGTGAAGAGTTGGGGGGGGAGGGGGGGCACCGAAGGGAGAGGGACAAGCAAGAAGGACCAGGAGAAAATATTGCAGGAAGGTGGGGAGGAGGAGGAGGATGTCCAGCCTTGCCGGCCCCCATCCCTTCCACAATGGCTTCATTGCTGGGCTAAGGGGATGGGAAGCTATAAAGAGCCCCAAACTGCTGTGGTATGTGGGGAATCTGGGAGCCTAACAGTGGGACCAGTGAAACCAGCCCTGGGGAACTGGGCTTGACCTGCCAATCACCAGCAAATCCTGGCCTTGGCCACAGTAAGCAAACCTTCTGTGGTGTGTCAGCCTTGTGTCCTTCCTCCAGCAGAGCCCAGGGAGGGGTGGTGGTGGGAGAAAGTGTGTGGGGGGGGAGCGGCAACAGCGTCACACAAATCACCTCTCAGTCCCCACGTCTGCCAAGTGCAGGGCTGGCAACCAGCCTGTGGGATCCAAAGGCTTTGCTTGCTTGGCTTCATTTGCAGGCAAATGCTTGGCTGGAGGAGAGGAAGAAGAGAGCAAAGCCTGGGGAGGCACAGGAGGAAGGGCAGGATGCAGAACAAATTTCTTCCTGCAGGAAACAGTTAGTCCTCTATGAGGCTGTGCCCCCCGTGCAGGGGAGCAGGGAGGGAAGGGATGCACCCCGTAGCCTGGAACGGGAGCTAGCCAGGCAGACTGGGAGTTGGATTGATGCCTCCCGGTGCAGCGTTGGGCTCTGTACACACGAGGGAGATGCAGCCCCTGCCACCAAGCCCCAGTCACCCACATCAACAAACGAGGCCGATGGTGCTGCTGCCAGCGAGCACAAACCCAGCGTGCTCTGTCTGGAAGAGCCGCAGGCAGATTTGCTACCAGAGGAAGATGAATTTAATGCTGGCTTCGTCGCAAAGCAGTGCATCTGTTTTCTTTTCCTGTTTTTGGATCTCTTTTTAACTACCGCATTCCCCTCGAGTCAGCTGGTTAGAGCCCTTCCCCTCTGACGGCTTAGTCTTTGCTCACCTTTCCTGCCGCACACCCCTTGGAGCCCTCGGCCATTTAATCTGCATTGTGTTAGCGCAGTGCTGTCGCAAACTCCCCTTAATTCAAAGCTCACTTTTGCTTCCCTTAGCCACTGCCACTTTTTTTTTTCCTTCCTTCCTTTCTTTCTTTCTTTCTTTTTTTTTTTTTTTTTTCCACTCCAAAAGTGCTTCACCAGAGCCTGAGAGCTCCTGTGGAGAAAGGCTTTTTGATTAGGGAAGAAAGGACCTGTCCTCAGTGAAGCTGCCAGGCCACTCTTAACTCTTTCAGCATTCAAAGGGGTAATTGAAATCTTGAAAGGTGGCTGTGTTCTCATGCCAAACCCAGAGTGGATTTGTCCTGGTGCTGTCTCCCAGGTGCACATCATCACTTGCAGCCTCTCCACCATCTTTGCAGCTAGCTGGAATTTTTTAGCCAGGAGGAGCAGATGCTCTGGGTGATTTTTATTTGCTCCCATTTGAGGGCTTTTTTCTTCCCCTTTGATTTTGTTTTTCCTCCCCTTTGATTTTGTTTTTCCTCCCCTTTGATTTTGTTTTTCCTCCCCTTTGATTTTGTTTTTCCTCCCATTTGAGGGGGTTTGGGGATCCCATGTGAGTTTTCTTTTGTTTTGTTTTGGTGTTTTGCTTTGCTTTGCTTTGCTTTGCTTTTTTTTCCTGAACCCATTTCCCCTCTTTCTGTCATTGAGGCCTTTTCCCAACCTTGGTGGCTAACGTTCAGGAGGGGAAAACTGGAGCTTATCTTCATGGAGTAGTATAGAAGAGTCATGCAGAGCTTGATGTATACATGTGCATGGTATAAAAACTTCAAACCCCCTTCCCATGGGCAGGGACACCTCCCACCAGCCCACGTTGCTCCAGGCCTCATCCAACCTGGCCTTGAACACCTCTAGGGTGGAGACATCCACAGCCTCCCTGGGCAACCTGTGCCAGTGTCTCCCCACCCTCACTGTCAAGAATTATTTCCTAATCTCCAGTCTCAATCTCCCCTCTCCCAGCTCAAAGCCATTATCCCTCATCCTATCACTCCCAGCCCTTGTCAAATGTCCCTCCCCAGCTCTCCTGGAGCCCCTTCAGGTACTGGAAGGCTGCTCTAAGGTCTCTCCAGAGCCTTCTCTTCTCCAGACTGACTAGCCACAGCTCTCTCAGCCTGTGCTCACCGGGGAGGCTCTCCAATCCTCTGATCATCTTTTTGGTTTCCTTGGGACCTGTTGCAGCAGTTCCAGGTCTTTCTTGTGCTGGGGGCCCCAGAAATGAATGCAGTGCTCCATGTTTAGCTAGTCAGGAGGTGATAGCTATTAGATAATAGGTTGGACTTGAGGATCTCTGAGGTCTTTTCCAACCTGGTTGATGGTATGACTCTATGTTGGGTCTCATGAAAGCAGAGCAGAGGGGGACATTCCCCTCCCTCATCCTGCTGCTCACATTTATTGACTCATAGAAACATTAAGCCTGGAGAAACATTAAGGCTGGAGAAACATTAAGGCTGGAAAAGACCTCTAAGATCATAGTGTCATATTATCAGTCAGGGTAGGAAGGGATCATCGAGTCCAACCTTCTACTCCACACCTCTATGGCCACTAGACCAACTCCCCAGCCAGGCTGGTTTGGGTTGGAAGACCATGTCTGTACATCCAGATGTCTGCACATCCATGCAGGCACTTCCCTCTCCTCCATCCATGCTTTTCATGGATCTGTTTATTTGTTCATGGATCTAGATGAGTGCTAACACCTATAAATACCACTCAGTGATGCCCTCCTCGGCTTGCCTGCACAAAACTACCTTTGCTCCCCAAATACATAGGGCAGCCTCACCCAGACATTTGTGATTATTAGGGAATAAAGTAACATAAAAGCCTCAAATCTGGGAGTGGTGGGGTTTTTTTTTTGCCTCCAGCCCTGTCTCTGATGAGGTTTCTCCTGCTCTCTGCCCTGCACACAAGGCTGTCTTGGTGCAAGACACCTCTTGCCGGCCATGAATGGGGATCATTCAGAGCCCTCCGTAAATGAGCTCTCTATGGCTGTTCTTGCCGAGGAAAACATAAAGTTTCTCTGTGTCATTTAGCTGTTAATTAGCAAAGGAAGAGAAATACATTTTCAGGTGAATATTTTCACTAGCAGGGCTTGTGGCAGGCAAGCAACATTAAAGCTTGGAAAACAGGGCGAGGGGCGAAGGGCTCGCCGGGAGCCGCAGCTCTGAGCTTGGAGCTCTGTCAAAAGAGTGTTTATTTGTAAAATATGAAACATAACTCTTTTTTTTGGTTGTTGTTCCTACCCCCCCCCCCCCAGGCCTCCTGAAAATGCAAACAGTGGGGGCAATCTTTCTAGAGGAAAATGTGCATTTTTAAAGCTCTTCCCCAGCTCTGCTTGCCGCCTCAACACACAAACCGTTAACGGCTTGCGCCGGCCCCAGAGCCCGCCTGGCCCTTCTGCAGAGCTCCTCTGGTAGGCTTCGTGTGTCCTGGCACAGGGAAGGGCTCTCCATCTCCTCCCAAAACATTCACCTCCATGTCTCCTTCCTTAAAAAAAGAGTGCTTGCTTTAGCTACCAGGTCCTCTCTTTCCTCACACTGCAGAAGATCCTGGTTCCGCCTCGCTCCTGCTGGAATCATCCAAGAGTTTTGGTTGGAGAAAGCCTTTAAGAGCATCCAGGCCAACCAGTCCCTGACTCTGCCAAGGCTGCTGCTAAACCATGGCCCTCAGCACCACATTGCTGCCTCTTTGAAACAGCTCCAGGGATGAGGATTCAAGCACCTGGAGTGCTGCATCCAGCTCTGGAGCCTTCAACACAGAAAGGACGTAGAATCAATGAATCAATGCGGCTGGAAAAGGCCTCAAAGATCACCAAGTCCAACATGGAGCTGAAGGAACAGGTCCAGAGGAGGCCATTAAAATCATCAGGGGGGTTGGAGAACCTCTGCTACAAGGACAGGCTGAGGGAGCTGGGGGTGTTCAGCCTGGAGGAGAGAAGGCTCCAGAGAGACCTAATAACATCTTTTCAGTACCTGAAAGGGAATGACAAGGCTGGAGAGAGACTGTTTGCAAAGGCCTGCAGGGACAGGATGAGGCCAATGGCTTCAATCTAGAGAACAGCAGATTTAGACTGGATGTTAGGAACAAGTTCTGCACCATGAGGGTGGTGGAACCCTGGAACAGGTTGCCCAGGGAGGTGGTTGAAGTCCGTTCCCTGGAGATATTCAAGGTGAGGCTGGAGAGGGCTCTGGGCAACCTGATCTAGTTGAGGAGGTCCCTGCTGACTGCAGGGGGGTTGGACTGGATGAGCTTTGGAGGTCCCTTCCAAGCCAGACCATTCTGTGGTTCTATGAACCACATACATCTGGGCAGTACTGCAGCTGGCAGAGGTGGTAACTCCTCATTTGCCACAGGACAAGTAAGTCTGCTGCCATAAGCTATGCAAATGTAGGTTCTTTTTCTCTCACTGTATGCCAAACATGTCAGGGGAAGGAAGATCAAACAGGAAAAGGCAAGGCACATGACACTTTTTGTTCCAATGGCACAGACATGGCTGGGGTCAGAGTGCTGGAGAGCAGCCAGGCAGAAAGGGAATCTCTGCAGAGAAGGAGACTCCACAACCTCTCTGGGCAGCCTGCTCCAGGCCTCCAGCACCCTCACACCAAAGAGGTTTCTCCTCATCTCCAGGGGTCCCAGTTTGTGCCCACTGCCCCTTGTCCTGTCCCTGGGCACCACTGACAAGAGTCTGCCCCCAGCCTCTTGCCCCCCAGCCTTTAGCCCTTGCTGAGCATTGCTCAGATGCCCTCTGGGGCTGCTCTTCTCCAGGCTCAACAGCCCCAGGGCTCTCAGCCTTTCCTCCTCAGCATCTTCATAGACTCTGCTGGATTGCCTCCAGTAGTTCCCTGACTCTGTTGAACTGGGGAGCTCAGAACTGGACCTAGAACACCAGACCTGACCTCTCTAGGGCAGAGTAGAGGGAAAGGAGAACCTCCCTTGACCTGCTGGCCACACTCTTCTAAATATACCCCAGGACACCATTGGCCTTCTTGACCACAAAGGCACATTGCTGGAGCATGGGGAACTTGTTGTCCCCCAGCACTCCCAGTTCCTTCTCCACAGAGCTGCTTCCCAGCAGGTCAGCCCTCCCCTGTGCTGCTGCAGGAGGTTGTTCCTCCCCAGGGGCAGGACCTTACTCTCACCCTTGCTGAACTTCAGGAGGTTCCTCTGCCCAACTCTCCAGCCTGGCCAAGCCTGTCTGAACGGCAGCACAGCCTGACAGGCTGTCAGCCACTCCTCCTGGTCACACTGCTTGAGCCAGAAGAGGGGTTGGGAAGGGACAAACAGCCAAATCCTGAGTAGCTTTCTGTTGATTTTGATTGCATTGTAAACAACCCTGGTAGCTGTAGTAAACACAACTTTCTGGCCCTCCAGCCCTGGAGAAAACTCCAAGGTGGAGCAAAATGCTCAGCAAGTTTTACTTTACCTTTCTCTGGCTTCTTTGGGTCTTCCCATGTGAGGGTTTCTGAGCTGGATTCACAGCCTCCACTTTCCCAGCACTCAGAGAAATGCTGACAAAAGCTTCAGTCAAAGCTCCAATTCTGGTCCTTTATCCCCAGTGTGTTTCTATTTCTGTGTCTTAGTGGGGGATGGGGTGGGGGGTGATGAAGACCACCTCTGACTTCTCCATCACCAGGAAGATATTTACTGCCCCAGCACTGGACTGGGAGACTGATATTTACAGCATTTTGCTAAGAGCAAAGCACAAACCCAGTGATATAAAGGGTGAAGGAGTGGGGAGAAATGATGACTTTACATCCAGCCCTTCCACCAGCTCAGGATCTAAGAGCTGCTTTTATCCTTTCAGATGCAAAGGGCTGGCAAACATCCTTCTGCTCTGCTGCTGGAAGTAGTAAATGCTGGTTGTGGCCAGGCAGTGTTTGTGTATTCTATGGGTCACATTTCTTTCAGAGGGATTGTTTCCTATCTGCCATCTGAACCTGGCCCATGTCTTCCTGCTAGAGATTCTATGGCCCTGCTCTGGCTGAGGGTTGGACTCGATGATCTCCAGAGGTCCCTTCCAACAGGCTCTAACATCCTCTGATCCTGCACTCCCCCACAGACTAAGTTGCCTCCCAGGCACTGTTTTGACCCACCTGCAAAACCCTGTGGAGCTCATGTCATAGAATCATAGAATCATGGAGTTGTTTAGGTTGGAAGAGATCTCTGTGATCATCCAGTCCACCATGGCCACTAAACCACGTCCCCACGTGCCATGGCCACACATTTCATGAACACTTCCAGGGATGGGGACTCCACCACCTCCCTGGGCAGTCTGTTCCAATCCCTGACCACTCTTGCAGCAAAGAAATTGTTCCTAATCTCCAGCCTAACCCCTCCCCTGCCACAATTTCAGGCCCTTTCTTTCCTCTCTGAGACTAGAGAGAAGAGATCAACCCCCACCTCACTGCAACCTCCTTTCAGGGAGCTGTGGAGAGCCAGAAGGTCTCCCCTCAGCCTCCTCTTCTCCAGGCTGAACACCCCCAGCTCCCTCAGCTGCCCTTCCCCAGCCCTGTTCTCCAGACCCTTCCCCAGCTTTGCTGCCCTCTGTCCTCCCCCCATGCCTTTCCTTTCTCCACTTGCACGGTGCCAGCAGCAGCCTGGCCCGGGTTGTATCTGGGTAAACAGCAATATAAGTCATGATTTGCAAAGATGAAGGTCACAGTGCAGGCAGCTCTTTTCCTGCCAACACAGCAGCTGGATCAAGGCAAACAGTGGTGAGACACTGGCTCAGGCAGCCCAGATGGTTGGTAGAATCATGGAATGATAGAATTGCTTAGGTTGGAAAAGATGTCTAAGGTCATGGAGTCCAACCATCAACCTAAGACCACCATGGCCATTAAACCATGCTTAGAAGAACCATTCCTGGTCAGGCTGTTTGAGGCTCTGAGCAACCTGCTCTGGTTGAAGATGTCCCTGCTGACTGCAGGAGGGTTGGACTAGAGGAGCTTTAAGATCCCTTCCCACCCAAACCATTCTAGGATTCCATGAAAAGGACCAATAAGGACTCCATGGTCATCTAAGAAGAAGGACAGCTTTGTAAAATGACTTTCACCAGCAGAAGTGTTCCAGAAATCCTGTGGGCAGACAGAGGGATAAGAGAGATCCTCAGCTGGAGTCCAGGAAGGCTTCTGGCTTGATGGAAGAGAGAGCAGACAGGAAGCAAATGGCAGCCAGAGGATCTGGGCTGATGCATGAGCATGCTGCCAATTGCTGTCATTCTGGACCCACCCCTGGGGACAGCAGTGGCAGTGACTTGCTTGGACTGATGCAAGTGAGTAATTATCTTAATGGATTGTCTGCAGGAGAGCTAAAGCAGAGCCCAGCTTTTGATTTATGCAGCTGTAACAGTGCCCAGCCCAGGCTCCAGGCTCCGAGTCCTGCAAGCTTCGGAGGTGTCGTTGGAAACAGCAGGAACCAAGGCAGCAAGAAAGAGCAGGCAAGGCAGCAGGAGCCATGTGGGGCAGGACAGGCTGCAGTGACAGGCTCCTGGAGGAATGCCACACATCCATCACCCGGGATTCCCTCCTTGCTCCAGGGCCAGGCAGCACACTGCCTTACGTCAGCTGGAGGAGATGCCAGGGAACGCTGCCAAGCTGCTGTCTTTGCCCTCTTCAAGCTCTATTTATACCCACTCATGGACACCAGAATATCCTTGGGATGTGAGAGACCTTTCCATCATCCCTCACTCTGCCTGGTTCTGAGCACAGCTGCTCCTGTTGCATTAGGCTCTCTTTGTGCCAGTTGCTAGCAGCTCCACCGTGCTTCCTGATGCCATTTCAAAGGCTGGTAGAAGCCAGCACTGGAAAAAATGCTTCTGATCCTCCCCAGCCTTCACTGACTCTGTGTTTCCTGCCAGCTCTGGTGCTGTTTAACATCCAGGAGGATTTGGGGAATCAGAAGGTTTGATGAGTTTCTTTGTCAGAGGCTTACAAAAGGCAGTGAGCTGGGTTGCAGGAGCAGCCTGGTTGCCTTCACCAGAAAGCACAGGTCCCACAGTGGCCAGGTTGAGCTGCCACATATCCCAAAGTCTGTGAATGGTGTATGGGAGCACTTCCAGCATGGAACTGGTTTGCAGCAGTGCCTCACTGGGACCACCCCTAGGCTGGAAGAAGGAGCCTCAAGGAGGGCTGTCCTGGGTCAATAAATAAAACACCTCTGCAATGGTGTAGAGCACAGCTCCATCTCACCCTGCCATGAGGACTACCCACAGCATTTACTTATCACAGACTTCCAGAGTCCCAGCATGTTAGTGTTTGGAAGGGATCTCTGGAGATCATCCAGTCCAACCCCCCTGCTAAAGCAGGGCACCCACAGCAGCTTGCCCAGGAGCACAATGGCCGGGGGGGGTTGGAATCTCTCCACAGAAGGAGACTCCACAACCTCCCTGGGCAGCCTGCTCCAGGGCTCCTGCACCTGAAAGTTAAATTTAGAATCATAGAATTGTTAGGGTTGGAAGGGACCTCAAGGCTCATCCAGTTCCAACCCCCCTGCCATGAGCAGGGACCCCTCACACTAGATCAGATTGCTCAGAGCCACATCCAGCCTGGCCTTAAAAACCTCTCCTGAATTCCAAGTGGAACCTCCTGTGCTCTAGTTTGTACCTGTTGTCCCTTTTCCTTTCAATGGCCACCACTGAGAGGAGCCCAGCCCCATCCTCAGGATCTCCACCATTCAGCTCTTGCTGAGCCCCTCTCAGGCTGCTCTTCTCCAGGCTCAACAGCCCCAGGGCTCTCAGCCTTTCCTCATGACAGGAATCATAGAATCACAGAATGGTGTATGTCAGAGGGGCCCTCTAAGATCATCCAGTTCCAGCCCCCCTGCCATGGCCAGGGACACCTTCCACAAGCCCAGGTGGCTCAGGTCCAGTCCACCCTGGCCTTGAACACTTCCAATCCCAGTCCAGTCAATTTAATATAATGAAGAGAAGAGAAGAGAAGAGAAGAGAAGAGAGAAGAGAAGAGAAGAGAAGAGAAGAGAAGAGAAGAGAAGAGAAGAGAAGAGAAGAGAAGAGAAGAGGAAGAGAAGAGAAGAGAATTAACCAGGTTGATAAAGAACTCAGAGATCACCAAGTCCAACCTACCACCCAACACCATCTAATCAACTAAACCATGACACCAAGTGTCTCATTCAGTCTCTTCCTAAACACCTCCAGTGATGGTGACTCCACCACCTCCCTGGGCAGCACATTCCAATGGCCAGTCTCTCTTTCTGTGAAGAACTTCTTCCTAACACCCAGCCTAAACCTCCCCTGGCACAGCTTGAGACTCTGTTCTCTTGTTCTGGTGCTGGGTGCCTGGGAGAAGAGACCAACCCCCACCTGGCTACAACCCCTCTTCAGGGAGTTTGGGACAGCAAGAAGGTCTCCCCTGAGCCTCCTCTTCTCCAGGCTAAGCAAGCCCAGCTCCCTCAGCCTCTCCTCACAGGGCTGTGCTCCAGACCCCTCCCCAGCTCTGTTGCCCTTCTCTGGACACCTTCCAGCAACTCAACATCTTTCCTAAACTGAGGAGCCCAGAACTGGCCACAGGACTCAAGGTGTGGCCTAAGCAGTGCTGAGTACAGGGCAGAATGACCTCCCTGCTCCTGCTGGCCACACTGTTCCTGATGCGGGCCAGGATGCCATTGGCCTTTTTGGCCCCCTGGGCACACTGCTGGCTCTTGTTCAACCTGCCATCAACCAGTACCCCCAGGTCCCTCTCTGCCTGGCCGCTCTCCAGCCACTCTGATCCCAGCCTGTAGCACTGCCTGGGGTTGTTGTGGCCAAGGTCCTGGAGCATCTGCACCTCCCTGAGACTCTATAAGTGGTCAGGTCCCTCTAACATATCTGTTGTGACAGCACTGAGACCATCAGCTCAGTCTTCTCTTTGCATCAAAGGCTTGCTGCTCATTTCTCCTCTGCACTGGGAACATACAACTGAAAAGCAGTGTGTGGAGCAGCCTTAAGCCTGTGTGAATCGGGTTCTGAGACTCACATCAGTAAATCAGTTTGGAGAAGGAAAAACAGGGCAACAGCAGCATGTTGAAAAGAGCCTTTTATCAGTCTCAAACCCAGCATTGATAGCTCCATCCTCTGACTAAATCACAGCTTTGGGTCAGTTTGTGTTGGCCAAACCCTCTGACGTTGCAGAAAACCAAAGCCACTTCCTGTCTAGAGCTCAGCCTGGAAGCTCACAATCAGTCTATACAGTTTATCACATTGCAGGCTTGGGGGTGGGTTTTTTGAGCCAGGCTTCCAAGGGGAACTCTTCTGAGCCCTGCATGAAGCAGTGGGATGGTCTGGCCTGCTAAGAGCCATGGAACATGGGGTGCATGGCGTGTGTCCAGCAGATCCAGGGAGCTCCTCCTCCCCCTCTACTCTGACCTGGTGAGGCCACACTTGGAATATTGCATCCATTCTGGGCTCCCCAGTTCAAGAGGGACAGGCATCTGCTGGAGAGAGTCCAACAGAGAGGTACCAGGATGCTGAAGGGAGTGGAGCACTGCCCTGTGAGAAGAGGCTGAGAGCCCTGGGGGTGGTTAGTCTGGAGAGGAGAAGGCTGAGAGGGGATTTAATAAATGTTTATAAAGACCTGAGGGCTGGGGGTCAGGAGGGAGGGCACAGCCTCTGCTCACTTGCACCCTGGGGTAGGACAAGGGGCCTTGGATATAAACTACAGCACAGGAGGTTCCACCACAACATGAGGGGGAACTTCTTCACTGTGAGGGTCACAGAGCACTGGAACAGGCTGCCCAGGGAGGTTGGGGAGTCTCCTTCTCTGGAGGCTTTCAAGCCCCATCTGGATGTGCTCCTGTGTGACCTGTGCTGGATTCTATGGCCCTGCTCTGGCAGGGGGTTGGACTCAATGATCTCCTGAGGTCCCTTCCAACCCCTAACCTCCTGTGATCTGTGATCCTGTGAACATCAGGTTCATTTAGAGGATCAGATGTGTACCAGAAGGCTCAAACTGTGTGTTGCTTGTTCTCTAGCTGCTTTAGCTGTGTCAGCAGAGTCAATTAAACCAAGAGGCTCAGGGACTCTTTAACCCTGCTGCAGGAACTAAACAGTGATAGGTTGGCCTGATGATCTCAAAGGTCTTTTCCAACCTGCTTAATTCTATTCTATTCTATTCTATTCTATTCTATTCTATTCTATTCTATTCTATTCTATTCTATTCTATTCTACTCCATTCCATTCCATTCCATTCCATTCCATTCCATTCCATTCCATTCCAGTCCATTCCATTCCATTCCATTCCATTCCATTCCATTCCATTCCATTCTTAATGGGAATTCAATTAGAGGCAGAATTCGAACCATTTAAGGATGGAAAAGGATTTTTCACACTCTTCAGTTGGATCACATCAAGGAACCCTCTTTGGGTCAGCATTTCTCCTAATGGTAATTTGGGCAGAGACAGTTAATTGGTTAATCCTGACAGTCAATTGGTTATCCTGACAGTTAATTTGGTCAGTCCTGACCAGTGGAAGGCAGCCTGGTGAAGGTGTCCCAGTGCTGTCCCTGGTGATAGTGTACAAGAGGAAGGAACAATTGTCAGGCTGGCTGTTGCAGACACCATCATGTCTTTTGTAAGCAAGGACCCACTAGATCACATCAGCTTTAGGGCCAAAAGACTGTGGGCCAGGAGGTTGAGGGAGGTTCTCCTCCCCCTCTGCTCTGTCCTAGTGTCCTAGTGAGGCCTCATCTGGAGTCTGTGGCCAGTCCTGGGCTTCCCAGTTCAAGAGGGACAGGGAAATACCAGAGAGAGTCTGATGGAGGCTACAAGGATGATCAAGGGACTGAAACATTTGTGTGATGAGGAAAGGCTGAGAGCCCTGGGGCTCTGTGGTCTGGAGAAGAGAAGGCTGAGAGGAGACCTTACGAACGTTTATAGTTTCATAGTTTCATAGTTTCAGTTAGGGTTGGAAGGGACCACAAGGATCATCTAGTTCCAACCCCCCTGCCATGGGCAGGGACAGTTTGGAATGATGTTTACAAACATCTGAGGAGTGGGGGGGTCAAGAAGAAGGGGCCAGACTCTTTCCACTGATAGGATCAGGGGCAACACACACAAGCTGGAACCCAGGAAGTTCCACCTCAACTTGAGGAGAAAGTTCTTTGCTGTGAGGGTGCTGGAGCCCTGGAGGAGGCTGCCCAAAGGGGTTGTGGAGTCTCCTTCTCTGGAGACTTTCAAAACCAGTCTGGATGTGTTCCTGTGTGACCTGCCCTGGGTGATGCTGCTCTGGCAGGGGGATTGGCCTGGATGATCTCCAGAGGTCCTTCCCAACGCCCACCATTCTATGATTGATCCTATTGCTTCCCTGCAGCATAGCTGGGACAGCAAGCACAGCATCCTTCAGAAAGCAGGCAGCAAAGTGTTGAGGCCATTAACAGGTTATTTTCTTTTTCCTTTAAAAAATGTGATTATTTAATTGAAACTCCTCTTTCAAGTCACTCTAAAAGCACAAACCCCAAAGTGCAGACACTCAGGCATGACATGGCAGAGCGATACAGTGACAGGTCCAGCACATTGCACACACTACCAACCATCATTTTGAGGGTGTCAGGGAGTGATGGGACTGGGGGGGGGGATGGAAAAGAAATAGAAATGGGTAGACTGAGGTTGGCTGTTAGGAAGAAGTTGTTCCCCAGGAGGGTGGTGAGAGCCTGGCACAGGTTGCCCAGGGAGGTGGTGGAAGCCTCCTGCCTGGAGGTGTTTGCAGCCAGGCTGGCTGTGGCTGTGAGCAACCTGCTGCAGTGTGAGGTGTTGGAACTGGATGATCCTTGAGGTCCTTCCCAATCCCTCACAATTCTATGATTCTATGATCATCAGAAGCAGACAGGATGAAATCTGCATCGTAGCCATCTGAAGTCTTCCTTCTTTTGCTGCTCCCTCTCCCATAGGGTCCGGGTCAAAGGTGCTGGTTGGCAGAGCTTCAGTGCTGGACTGTCTCAGCAGAAAGGTTCTCGCCCTTTTCCCCACATTCCACTTCCTGAATGTCTCAGCTGGTGAGTTAGATGTGAGACAGATGAGAAACAGCATCTTGCTGGCAGAAAGCGAGCCTGACAAGGGATTCAGGCCAGTGCCTACACTTCACATCAGCCAGATGGCAGAGGCCAGTGCTGGGAACCTCTGCGGTGCCTGGTGCCAAGCTGATGAAAATTAACACTGCAGCTGGGTAGCACCAAGTCAAAGGTGCCAGTGGAGAGCAAGGCACCAACTCCAGTGGTTCACCACCACTCTTTGTAGGCTCATAAGGTGAGCTGGGTTGAAATAAGCATGATAAGGACTTCTCAGTGAGGCTGGCTATCTGGCAGCAGGGGGAGGAGGCACCGACAGCAATGCAGATGTTGTCTTCTCCCCATGAGGGCAGCTTAGATTGCCACATAGGGTGGTGGGGATTCCTTGGAAGGCAACTCTAAGGCTTCCTCATAGGATGGCAGCACAGCCTGAAAGAGAAGACCATGAGTTATGCTTTAGGGACTGCACAAAGGGTTTGATCCTGGCTGTTTCTCTACCTAGTTCAAAGTAGGGTAAAAGACCCACACCATACTTAAAGGACGAAATCCAGGAGAGTTAGAGGTCAGCAGCACTTTCTCACCACTCTGCTGCCAGACCCACCTCCTTCTCCCAAAGCATGGCTGCAACAAATGGACCAAGGCTCTTTAATGGCCAGCAAAGAAGCCTCAT
This sequence comes from Colaptes auratus, assembly GCA_015227895.2. NCBI lineage: Eukaryota > Metazoa > Chordata > Aves > Piciformes > Picidae > Colaptes > Colaptes auratus. The sequence continues at coordinate 6,647,269 of CM026895.1, forward strand.
TGCCCAAGCTCAGATCGTTGCAGAGGGCCATGACGCAGGCACAGCAGGGCACAGGCTGCTGGCAAGACAGGGCTCATCGTATCTGCCAGCTTTCAAGGAGACAAATGCCTACACTTAGCATTCTGTAATCCTCCTCCTCTCATCCATCTGTAGAGCACCTTTTGGTTTTGGAAGGGCTTCAGTGTCTTTCCATTGTGTCAGAGCAGCTGGATGCTGCTCTTTAAAGAGATCGCCTAGGGAGGGACACTGATACTCAGTATTTAGCGAGCTGTTAAGATGCAGTGCGATGCACCAAGTCTCTCAGACACTGACCCGCTGAAAGGTGAAGGCCACCTTCATTTTAAGCAAGGGGAGCACTATCATGCCTCAGAAACCAAAGTTCAGCTCAAATTAAAAGCACATCTGTGGATCAGAGAGCACAAGGGATGTGCCTGCAGCCTGAGTTTCAGGTTCCCTGCAGACACTGTTGGCTTTGAAATAGTTTATACAACAGTAGAATCATAGAATAGTTTGAGTTGGAAAGGACCTTAAAGATCATCCAGTTTCAACTCCCTTGCCATAGGCAAGGACACCTCATACCAGACCATGCTGCTCAAGGCCCCATTCAACCTGGTTCCTTCTCTGGAGACTTTCAAAGCCAACCTGGATATGTTCCTGTGGAGCCTGCCCTGGGTGATGCTGCTTTGGCAGAGGGGTTGGACCTGATGATGATCTCTGGAGGTCTCTTCCAACCCCTAACATTCTGTGATTCTGAGGCTTGCAGCCTCCACAGCTTCTCTGAGCAACTTGTTCCAGGGTCTCAACACCCTTGTGGGGAAGAATTTCTTCCTAATGGCTCACCTAAATCCAGCTTTTTCCAGATTGAAGCCATTGTCCCTTGTCCTGTCACTCCATGCCTTTGGATAAAGTCCCCCCCAGCTCTCCAGCACCCCACTTCAACCCTGGAAGGCTGCTCGAAGGTCTCCCCAGAGCCTTCTTTTCTCCAGGCTTTACATAAATTTAAAGGAGTGTAACATGATTGGATATTGATTATCTGGAGCTGTTTAGAGCATTTCTAAAGGGTTAAACAATCTCTCAGACCATCAAAAACCCCGAAGTTAAGACCATCTTGCACCTCCTCAGTCTAAACTATGCCTTCTCATGGTGTCAAGCTGAAGCAGCTTTTACTCACCTTCTCAACTGCTTCTGGGTCGACTTTCACCTCCTCCCTCTTGCTGGCTTTAATATACTTAAAGCAGCTCAGGACACACTTGAACATATAGGCCTGGGAAGGAGAAGGAGAGGGAAGTTTGCCACTGCATTGCAAGTCAACAAGAGCAGTTCCATTTGGCCATCAGCCTGCTGTTGTCCTGCTTTCTTCTCTGTAGGTAAAGATTATGAGACCATGTGTCAGCCTCTCTCGATCCTCCACCAGAAAAGGGAGGATTCCCTCTGTGCAGCTTCCATCTGTTCAATAGGACCTTCAACACCATGAAATACAAGCAAGGCCTCTGAGAGCACAATGCCATCAGGTAGGAAAGGAGAGAGGGTCCTCCATGGTATGGTTCTGAGCAAGCTACAAAGGCTGTGTGTCTCAGAAAAGTACCTGGGGCACACAACAGCCACCTCTCAGAGCTCCAAGGCTCTCTGCTCAACCAGAGCTGACCTGAGAGTTCAGCTCAGCCAGCAAAATCACAGAATTGTCAGGGTTGGAAGGGACCTCAAGGAGCAGCCAGTTCCAACCCCCCTGCCATGGGCAAGGACACCTCACACTGCAGCAGGTTGCTCACAGCCACATCCAGCCTGGCTGCAAACACCTCCAGGCAGGAGGCTTCCACCACCTCCCTGGGCAACCTGTGCCAGGCTCTCTCCACCCTCATGGGGAAGAACTTCTTCCTAACAGCCAATCTCAATCTCAATCTACCCATTCCTAGTTTTGTTCCATCCCCCTCAGTTCTATTCCTTCCTAAGACCCTAAGAAGTCCCTCTCCTGCTTTCTTGTAGCCCCCTTCAGGTACTGGAAAGCCACAATTAGGTGTGCAGGAGCTACACTTTTGCGAGGAGATCACCTTGCACCTCCCCGAGGTAGAAGAGGCAATCAAGGGATCTTTGCTGAGAAAAATGGATTGATTGATGGATTGTGGCAGAAGAAAATAAGCCAAGGCTGTGAAACATACCCTATGAAATAAATATTTTCCCTGCCCTGCAGAGCCAGGCCGAGTCGTGTGCCTCTGTTTTTATTGGCAGAAGAGCCTCCTTTAAAAACAGTTGGCATTTGCGAAGGAACATTGGGAGTTGTATGCCCTGAGAACAAGCCATCGAGCTTAGGTTTTCCTACAACAATGAGGGCTGTTTGCCTTGACACAAAGCCAAGACAAAGAAGGGCAACAAGGAATGAAGTATCTGAACTGAAGGAATTCAGTCTCCCAAGCAAACTCCCAGAGATGAGGAGCTAAATCCAAACTTTGGGCACCCTCAGGGAGTACTGCAAAAAGCCTTTCCCCCTTCCAAAAGCTTCTTTAGACAGGGAGAGAACATGCAAGGCGCTGAAGCCACCATATAAACTGCACAAACCTTTTACTCATCTGTGAAGGAGAGCTCAAAACACCTCAATGAAAATCATGCAACAAAAGATTCTTTCTTTGGTTTGGTTCTGGAAGAACTTCTCCCCCCCCGCCACCACCACTGCCAACTCAGTTCCTACACCAAATTGAATGAAGTTGCCTCCAGTTAGGACTGGTGCATGCAGGAGCAGACTCGAGTTGAGTGTGGAAGTGCCCACAGACAACGTTGAGGCAGGCAGTGACCTGGCTATCTCAGAAGACACTGTAGGATACCCTTGTCCACACTGAAGTGAAGAGGAGAAACTCCTCTGGCAGCTGTTGATAGTGGGTGGGAAGCTTGTCCTGGAGGTCAGGAAGTGAGCTGCTTCTGAAGTAACGACGTTAAAGCCCTCCTCTCATTTCCCACCAGGAATGGTTTATTCCCCATGGTTCCTGCATTCTTGTCACCATGCTGGTGGAGGGGGATGGCTTTGTGACACTGAGGTGAGATACAGGTTGCTTGTGGGTGCACAGACCAGCAGGGGAGCCTGCTCTGGGAGGTGCTGGGTAAGCATCACCCCTTCACTCACTCTGCCCTTCAGAAGAACTTAGACTTGACTCCAAGGAGCTTAGAGTTGAGCAGCTGATGATCTCACCACTGGGGCTCTACAAGGAAATGTGGCAGTGACCACACTGGTGAGGGGCTGGGAAGCTGCATGGAGAGCCTTGCACTTTGCAGCAGGACAGGCAACAATAGGACTGGGGGGAATGAAGCAAAACGAGAAATTAGTAGATCCAGACTGGTTGGTAGGGAAAAAATCTTCCCCATGAGGGTGGTGAGAGCCTGGCACAGGTTGCCCAGGCAGGTGGTGGAAGCCTCCTGCCTGGAGGTGTTTGCAGCCAGGCTGGATGTGGCTGTGAGCAACCTGCTGCAGTGTGAGGTGTCCCTGGCCATGGCAGGGGGGTTGGAACTGGCTGCTCCTTGAAGTCCCTTCCAACCCTGAGAATTCTATGAGTCTGTGATTCTATGCTCCCTGCAAAGGGTGGTGTTAATGGAGAGAAAGGAATAGAGTAAAATGGAATGGAATGGAATGGAATGGAATGGAATGGAATGGAATGGAATGGAATGGAATGGAGTGGAGTGGAGTGGAGTGGAGTGGAGTGGAGTGGAGTGGAGTGGAGTGGAGTGGAGTGGAGTGGAGTATAATAGAATAGAACAGAACTGAATTAACCAGGTTGGAAAATACTTTTGAGATCCTCAAGTCCAACCTATCACCCAACACCATCTAATCAACCAAACCATGGCACCAAGCACCCCATCCAGTCTCTTCCTAAACACCTCCAGTGATGGTGACTCCACCACCTCCCTGGGCAGCACATTCCAATGGCCAATCTCTCTCTCTGGGAAGAACTTCTTCCTCACAACCAGCCTAAACTCCCCTGGTGCAGCTTGAGCCTGTGTCCTCTTGTTCTGTTGCTGGCTGCCTTGAGAGACAGGAATATTGCATCCAACCCCTTAGCATTGTCAGAGAGCTCTTCCCTGCTGTAAGGATGAGCAATGCTTTGCAGGTCTCCTATGAGGTCACTGGCAGGGGTGTTTAGTGGAGCAGGTGCCCCATCTCCATCTGACAAACCCCTCTTTGGCTGAGTGATGCTGTGGTGTGGGAAGCAGATAACTATTTGGGGGCAGCAATTGCAAGCTGGCAGGCAAACAGCAGCAGATACACAGAAACATTTCAGTCTAGGAGCAATAAAATGCTTGTGATGGGTCATTGAGCAAGGCAAATTGTGCAGAAAGATCCTCAGCTAGTCCAACATATTTAGCTAGTACCTTGGTGCAGGCATTCAGTGAATTGAAACTGATGTGCCCTAAATTGGCCAAATGGCCTTTTCAGGTCTGAAATGTTTGCTGTTGCTGCCACTTTCCTCATCAGATCTTTATCACTTGGGACGAAGCCTCTCATGAAAATGGTTTTGCTGCCCAGGGAAGAGGGGAGGGATTGTCACTAAGTTTAAAGGATGGGGGGGGGGGGGAGCAGAGGAGGGTTCCTAATGACTTGTTTGGAGGAGTTTAGCAGACCAAGGAACACTTCTGCCTGCTCATTGCTTTATTTAATGGCATCCTCGCCTGCATCAAGAATAGTGTGGCCAGCAGGAGCAGGGAAGTCATTCTGTCCCTGTACTCAGCACTGGTTCAGGCCACACCTTTGAGTCCTGTGTCCTGTTCTGGGCTCCTCAGTTTAAGGACATTGAGACACTTGAATGTGTCCAGAGAAGGGCAACGAGGCTGGGGAGAGGTCTGGAGCACAGCCCTGTGAGGAGAGGCTGAGGGAGCTGGGGTTGTTTAGCCTGGAGAAGAGGAGGCTCAGGGGAGACCTTCTTGCTCTCTACAACTACCTGAAGGGAGGTTGTAGCCAGGTGGGAGTTGGTCTCTTCTCCCAGGCAACCAGCAGCAGAACAAGAGGACACAGTCTCAAGCTGTGCCAGGGGAAGTTTAGGCTGGAGGTGAGGAGAAAGTTCTTCCCAGAGAGAGTTGTTAGCCATTGGAATGTGCTACCCAGGGAGGTGCTGGAGTCCCCATCCCTGGAGGTGTTCAAGAGGGGATTGGACGTGGCACTTGGTGCCATGGTTTGGCAGTCATGAGGTGTTGGGTGACAGGTTGGACTCGATGACCTTTGAGGTCTTTTCCCACCTTATTGATTCTACGATTCTATTTATCGCACACACCCAGCCCCCAAATCCTTGCTCCTACAGATCTCCAGCACGAGAAGTCACTGCAAGTTAAGCAGCCTGGGAGCTGGCCCTGTGCAAAGTTCAAATTCCAGCAGTTTGGCAGGCTGGGGAGATTGCAGCTGGGTTTTCAGGGTTATCTCCACTCCCATTGCTCAGCTTATGGAAATATCCAGAGACATTCTGAAGCCAAGTCTGCAGCGCAGTCACACAAGACACTCCACTCCACACTGGCTTGTCTGGGCTCCTGGGAAGGGTCTGAAGCAAAACTGCTTTCCAACAGAAGCACTTTTTTGTTACTGTGACAGAATCTGCTCAAGCACCTGGAAAAAGAGAATCTGTTTTTTCTCTGAGCTGGTCTGAAACCCCTGAGTGAAAAACCTCTCCTCTGATCCACTGAGGCAAGGAGAATAGAAAGCAGCTCACGGTGGAGGGTTCTGAGATGCAAGCAGGATTTGAGCAGCTCAGGGGTTTTAATTAAATTTCAGGGTATCAGTGTGCAGAGCTCCACTCTCTGCAGTCTGAGTGGAAGATCTCACCTGCTGCTTAATGACTGCAGTTATTTTGGCACACAAGCACAGGAGAGTTTCCTCTGTTTCAAGCATCTTGTCCTTCTGAAGATGAATGGGCAGTGAGAGTTTTTTTCTGGATGTAAGAGAGGTTTTTGCTTTGCAGTTCACACCTGCAGAAGCACAAACCCAGTGATGTGAACAGGAGACCTGCCTCAGACATAGCTCCTGTTATGCCCAAGGAGAGCCCAATGAGGCTTTCCAGTGCCCTGGAGATTTGAGAAAGAAGTATAACCTGTTCCACCTTTGCTCCAGGCTTGAGAGATTCTTTTCACCCCCACCCCCCGACCCTACAGCCATTTACCTTCAGGAAGAGGACAGCAATGAATGCAATGGTGAAGGTGATCATCACTTTGGCATATTCCTCTGTGGGTAACTTCTCCAGGGTTGGCAAAAAGCTCTGTGAAAAGAGGAAAAGAGGGAGAGGGTCTCAGCCCTGAAAAGAGGGAGAGAGGCTCAGCCATAAAGAGGAAAAGAGAAAGAGGGTCTCAGCCATGAAAAGAGGGAGAGAGGCTCAGCCATAAAGAGGAAAAGAGAGGAAGGGTCTCAGCCATACAAAGAGGAAAAGAGAAAGAGGGTCTCAGCCATGAAAAGAGGGAAAGAGGGAAAGGTTCTCAGCCATAAAGAGGAAAAGAGGGAGAGGGTCTCAGCCATGAAAAGAGGGAGAGAGTCTCAGCCATAAAGAGGAAAAGAGAGAAAGGGTCTCAGCCATAAAGAGGAAAAGAGAGAAAGGGTCTCAGCCATAAAGAGGAAAAGAGGGAGAGGGTCTCAGCCATGAAAAGAGGGAGAGAGGCTCAGCCATAAAGAGGAAAAGAGGGAGAGGGTCTCAGCCATGAAATGAGGGAGAGAGTCTCAGCCATAAAGAGGGAAAAAGAGAAAGGGTCTCAGCCATAAGAAGAAGAAAAGAGGGAGAGGGTCTCAGCCATAAACTCTTGGTCCTTCTAACCAGGGTCACACAAGGTGGTGGAGATCCCAACCAGCTTCTCAGAAACAGAGGACAAGACCACCACCTTCTTTTGCTCATCAGGATGAGCACAGGGAATTTCCAGACACACACATCACGCCCCCTACCCCCCCCCACCCCCCCTACTCTTTACACTCTTCTGGCAAAGATTTTCAGAGGACTATTCAAATGAGGACTTGAAGTGTGACTGTTTAATAAAGATGAAAAGTTGATGCATTTTCAATGTGTGCAGGCAGGCTCCATCCAAATCATTTTGCTCTGCAATTTGCATCCATCAGACTCTTACAAGAAAAACAACACCAAGGAGTACTGGGGAGAAACACATCCCAAAGCAAGCTGCCAGTCAAGAGCACCATGCTGGTGGGAAGGTGTGGAAAATCCTCTTTTGTCATCACAGAGCAGCTCTGGGTGTACCACAGGGATCAGAGAAAGTGTACTCTGTGTTAACAGCCACTTCCTAGGAGGAAGGAAACTTCACAGCAAGAAAAATCAGCTGAGCTTGCTCAAATTGCACCCTGGGCTGCATTAAAAGGAGTGTGACCAGCAGGTCAAGAGAGGTGATTGTGCCTCTCTCCTCTGCTCTGGTGAGACCTCACAGGAAGGGCTGTGCCCAGTCGTGGGGCCCCCAACACAAGAGAAACATGGACCTGGTGGAGTGGGTTGAGAGGAGGCCACAAAGATGATCAGAGGGCTGGAGCAGCTCAGCTATGGGGACAGGCTGAAAGAATAGGCTGTTCAGCCTGGAGGAGAGAAAGCTCCAGGGATATCTTAGAGCAGCATTTCAATATCTGAAGGGGACCTACAGGCAGGCTGGGGAGGGACTGTTCAGAAGGGGCTGTGGGGATGGGATGAGAGGCAATGGTTTGAGACTGGAGCAGGGCAGAGTTAGGTTGGACATCAACAGCATGTTCTGCACAGTGAGGCTGGTGAGACACTGCAACAGGTTGCCCAGGGATGTGGTTGAGGCTCCATCCCTGGAGATATTCAGGATCAGACTTGATGTGTCCCTGCAGCCTGCTCTAGTTGGAGATGTCCCTGCTGCCTGCAGGGGTGTTGGACAAAATGACCTTTGAGTGTCCCTTCCAACCCAATGCAAGCTGTGAATCACCTACCTCCTTCTCTGAAGACTTGAGGCTGAAATAGGTAGGGACCTCCACACAAGAGCTGCAGAGAGTCAGAATACTCAGGCAGAAGTCCAGCAGCTGCAGAGCCAGGAATGGGATCTTCGAGTGTCCCTGCTGCCAGAAGGGCAAGGAACAAGGATTTGGTTGCTGTTGACAAGGCTGGGGCACCTGGATAGATTTCCCATGTTTGCCACAGGGCCTGTGGCCTGCTCACACTGAGAACCTCAGTGGTTTAGTTCCCTTACAACAGCCCAAGAGAGGTGCAAGCCATCTTGTTGGGCTGATCAATACAAGCCCCACAGAAAAATCCCCTCTAGCTGCAGCAGTGATCCTCTGAGCAGCTGCAGCAGTGATCCTCTGGGCAGCTGCAGCAGTGATCCTCTGAGCAGCTGCAGCAGTGATCCTCTGGGCAGCTGCAGCAGTGATCCTCTGGGCAGCTGCAGCAGTGATGCTCTGGGCAGCTGCAGCAGTGATCCTCTGGGCAGCTGCAGCAGTGATCCTCTGAGCAGCTGCAGCAGTGATCCTCTGGGCAGCTGCAGCAGTGATCCTCTGAGCAGCTGCAGCAGTGATCCTCTGGGCAGCTGCAGCAGTGATGCTCTGAGCAGCTGCAGCAGTGATCCTCTGGGCAGCTGCAGCAGTGATCCTCTGAGCAGCTGCAGCAGTGATCCTCTGGGCAGCTGCAGCAGTGATCTTCTGGGCAGCTGCAGCAGTGATGCTCTGGGCAGCTGCAGCAGTGATCCTCTGGGCAGCTGCAGCAGTGATCCTCTGAGCAGCTGCAGCAGTGATCCTCTGAGCTTATCTCCAGCAAACCTTTCCTTGCATGGGCACAGCCAAAGGCACCTCTCCAAAGCCATGAGATGGAAAATAAAGTCCACAGGGAGATTCCCAGGCACAGGAAACTAAACAATGCCCTAGCTGCCATTACCCACTAGTCCCCAACTACCTTGCCATGAAGAGCCAAGGCCCAGGGTAGTGATGCTCCATTCCTACCCTAGGCATTGGTCTTCATTTCATAGAGAGCAGAGAAGGCCACCCCAGAAGTGAGCTGCTACCTACCACGTGGCTGAGGGAGGACACAGAAATGATTGCTGGGACTTGTATGTAGGAGCTGAACATTGTTAGGAGGCTGAGGAGGAAGTCCATGACTTGGAGAGCAAGGAAAGGGATCAGGAGACGTTCCCTCTTCTGCAAAAGAAGAGCAATGCCAGTTACTGCTGTTCTGAAGGGCAGAATGAGAGCAGCTATCAACACCTGAACTCATGGCTGTTGAAGGTGCTCCAGGAATAAAGACTCCCCCGGAATATCAGCATCTCTTTCCCTACGCTGTGGTGAGAAGCCATTCACAAACAATGAAGGGCATCAGCATGAACTGGAACCCAGGAAGTTCCACCTCAGCAAGAGGAAAAACTTCTTTGGTGTGAGGGTGCTGCAGCCCTCCAGCAGGCTGCCCAGAGAGGTTGTGGAGTCTCTTTCTCTCCAGAAAACCCATCTGGATGTCTTCCTGCGTGACCTGCCCTGGGTGACCCTGCTCAATGATCTCCAGAGGTCTCTTCCAACCCTAACATTCTATGACACCCCCTTGGAAAGTTTCTCTGAAGTCTCACTGTGCATTTGGAAGCTGATCCCATCAGAGCTGTCATTCAGCTGTCCCCAGAGTTTACCACCACAGAGAAAGCCGAGTTCCCACCCCAGTGCCTGCTCATTTCTTCTCCTGAAAGAGGAAATGAAGCCCCGGTGCAATAGGGGAGTTGCAGTTCCCCCACCCCACCCCCCCAGATCTGACTTGCAAAAGAGCAAAGAAGAGAGGCAGTAAAACAACATTTCCAGATGATAACGCTTCCATTCCTTAAACCAAAAATAGCCTTGGTGGAAATGTCACCCAGGGCTGGCAAACCTGGCAGGGAGCAGCCTTGCAGATGAGCTCAAGGCTGCAAACCAGCTGCCTTCCCCACCCCCACCATGAGAGAGCAGAGAGGTTTATCTGCTGCTGTTAGCACAGCTCAGCCTTTTCACTGCCATCCTCCAGTGCCCTCCTCTAATGCCTCCAAACTCAGAGAGGCCTCAGCCAGCAGCTAAATGTCACTTGTGCAGAACTTACCTTGACCACGCCAAGGAGGAGGTTGAAGCTGATGGCAAAGAGCATGATGATCAACAGGAAACTGGTGATGACATCGGCTGAAAGGAAGAAAAGAAGTTACCACAGTGCTGGAGGCTGGAGCCTGATGTCCCAGTATAATGGTTCCTCTAAGGGGGAGCTCAGGAGTGATACCCTACAGAAAGAATTGTGTATGTGGTGCCCCGTGAGAGGACAAGAGGCAATGGCACAAGCTGTAAATGGGCCCTGAGGAGAGCACAGCTGGAATACTGCGTCCAGTTTGGGGCTCCCCAGGTCAGGAGAGACAGAGACCTGCTGGAAAGAGGCCCAGGGAGAGCCACAAGGATGATTAGGGACCTTGAGCATGGGACATTGTGAAGAGAGACTGAGAACCCTGGGGCTCTTTTGTCTTGAGAAGACTGAGAGGGGATCTGATCAATGTCTATCAAAATCTGGGGTGTGGGTGTCAAGTGGAGGGGACCAAGCTCTTTTTGGTGCTGCACAATAACAAGGTACAAGCTTGAACATAGAAGGTTTCACCTCAACATGAGGAGAAACTTCTTTATAGTGAGGGTGCCAGAGCCCTGGAGCAGGCTGCCCAGAGAGGTTGTGGAGTCTCCTCTGGGGACTTTCAAATCCCACCTGGATGTATTGTTGTGCAGACTGCCCTGGTCTGGCAGGGGGGATTGGACTGGATGATCCCTGGAGGTCCCTTCCAACCTCTAATGTACCATGGTACTGTGATACTGTGACCTTGAGCAGAAGAAGTTCCATCTAAACATGAGGAGGAACCTCTTCATGTTGAGGGTGGTAGAGCACTGGACCAGGCTGCTCAGAGAGGTGGTGGAGCCTCCATTTCTAGAGTCATTCAGAACCTGCCTGGACATTGTTCTGTGCAACCTACCCTGAGTGATCCTGCTCTGGCAGGGGGGGTTGGACTGGAGGATCTCCAGAGGCCCTATCATTCTGTGACCCTGTGCATGCATGCCATGCAGCTGGGAGGTAGCCAGCCCTCTTTTCCCTTCCTACAACCATTTTTTAATCTGTTTTGGAGGAGCTTGGAGCCAGGTGGGGGTTGGCCTCTTCTTCCAGGCAACAAGTGATGGGGCAAGAGGAAACAGCCTCAAGTTGCGCCAGGGGAGGTTCTGCAAGAGTGGTGAGGCATTTTGTTTGGAGAAAACCTTTAAGATGACCAAGTCCAACTCGCTAAACCATGTCCCCAGGCCTATACTTCATAGAGACTGGACAGTAGGAACAATTTCCTTCCTGCAAGAGGCATTGGAACAGGCTGCCTAGGGAGGTGGTGGAGTCCCCATCCCTGGAGGTGTTCAGGAAACATGTAGGAGTGTCTCTTTGGGGCACAGCTTCCTGGCCATGGTGGTGTTGGGTTCATGGTTGGACTGAGTGATCTTTGAAGGCTTTTCCAACCAAAATGATTCTGGTGGGTCCAGTGGCAGCTCTGACTCTGCTAGCAGAGAGTGCACTTGATTTAATTCCCATGCCTCACACAGGAGATGTTTTAGCTTCCCTTACTCTCTTTTTGAGTATTAACAACTCAAGTGAGTCTCCTCTGGAAGGGAGATTTGCTGATGAGGAATCTTTAGTCTGAAAAGGAGCTCTGGCCAGCACTTTCTTGCCTGAGAATGAGAAGCTTCTTCCTTTCTGAGGCTCAAAGGGGAAAAACCTTTGAGGAGGCTGCATCCCTCAAAGAGGCAGAAATAGGTTCTCTCAAGAGAGGGAGCAGCACCACAGGAGCTGCTGCTGCACATGGAGGTGTCAGACGTTCAAGACCTAAGGGAGTCATCAAAAGAATCCAACCCCTCCCTAACCCACATCAGGAGAGCAGAGTTTTGAGGGCACAAAGCAAGGAAGCAACTTTCACTCGTGACCTGATGACACCATGAAACGGAGGCTCTGTTTACCTCCAAGTAAAGGGAATTGAAACACAGAAGAGGAAGAAGTCTTGGGAAACAGCAAAGAGGAAAAAAAACAGAAAGCCCAAATCCAGAGAGGACAATGGAGAAAGAGCCTCCCTGCAGAAGAGGCTGCTCACAGCTCTGCAGCTCTCAAAGGTCACGGGAAGAGCCTGAGCTTCAGGGCAGAAAACCAAGCCCAGAAGCAGGAAAGCAGAGACAAGGCTGTGATCAGGTGCACCGAGAACCAAAGATGAACAAGAGGACAGCATAAAACTCCAAACAGACCCAGAGCTCAACAAAGACCAGGCTCAGCCTTTGCAGGAGCAGCCACAAAAGGAGGCAGCCCCAGCGCCGCTGAAGCCAGTACTGCCTGAAGCCATTTCCCCTGCTTTGCCTCCCGGATCCGACCATCACAAGCTTGCCCCAGAGAAGATTTATCTCTTCAGCACGGTGCTTCCTCAGACTCAAGACAGCTGCCTTTGCCTGCCTCTTTCTACATGCTCTCATGCTCCAGGCTCACTAATTAATTGGGCAACTTGTTGCCTCTGTGGGCTAATTGCCGGCAGAACCCAGCTGAATATTCCAAGTGGAACCTAGATCAAAAACCCAAACCAAACAAAAGGAACAAAACCAAGCAAATAACAAAGAAAGAAAAAGCCACAACCCTACAGACACAAAGGGCTGGGGAAGCAGAAGAGAAATCAAAGAGAAAACAGCTTTCCAGGCCCTGGCTGCTTGGTCACTGTCCTGCTTTCTGCTGGCAGCTCTGTGCCAGGGGGGGTTTAGGACCAATATGTCTGATGCCAGAGACTGGAGATTTGACTTGGATAAAGTGATAGGACAAGAGGAAATGGCCTGAAACTGTGCCAGGGGAGGCTTAGGTTGGAGATGAGGAAAAATGTCTTTGCTGCAAGAGTGGTCAGGGGTTGGCACAGGCTGCCCAGGGAGGTGGTGGAGTCCCCAGCCCTGGAGGGGTTCAAGAAAGGTTGTGGCACGTGGGGACAGGGTTTGATGGCCCATGGTGGTGGTGGGTTGAAGGTTGGACTGGATGATCTTAGAGGACATTTCCAGCCAAAATAATTCTTTGACTCCATGAAATCTTGAGGGAGTTCTGCTTCCTTGCACAGGACTCCTGTCTGGATATTTTTTCCCCTTCTGTATCATGTGAGAAGCATTTCCCCCTAGACCTTGTTTATATTCTTGGGCCACGACTAGAGCTTTAGCATTACATATTCTGAGATGTGCTTTAAGCTGGCAGGACCTACAAAATAGAGCAGCAGATGCTGAGGGCATCGAGTGAACCTCTCCCCAAACTGTCCTCCAACTCTTCCATCTGGGTTCTGAAGTCAAATTGAACTTTCTGTGCTGCTCTGCTGCGTTGCTTCCCTGCTAGCTGCTGAAAATAGAAAGGCTGCACTGTGTTTATTCCAGCCAGAATCAGCAAACAATCTCCCAAGCAGAGCCCTTTGAAATGCTTGGGAAGAGAAGCCAAGTGGAAGTGCTGGGGATTTCATTAGGAAACGCTCCTCCTTGCGTAGGAGGCAGTGGAAGAAGGAGGGGGAGGGGGAAGACTTCGCACTGGGTGGGAAGGGGATGGGGCGGGGGGGGTGCGGGTAAAAACGGGGGGGGGGGCCAATTTCACTCGGAACGGTTCTATCCTTAAAGAAAACCCTTTGGATTTGTGAGGAGTGCAGGGTCTTGCTTCGAAAGCATAGGGATGGATTCATATGGAAATGAGCTGAAAAGACCCAACAGCTGTCTCAAGGCGTTGTGTCTTTGTCTTGCAAGAACGTTTCACGGAGGTGTCCGAAGCAAAGTAAAAATGCTTGGCCTCGGACGATCTTCCTGTCCTTTTCACACAGGATCGTTCAATCACAGAATCATTTGAGCTGGAAAAGCCCTTTCAGATCACCCAGTCCAACCATTCTCTAACTCTACCTCGGCACCACATCTCTGCCCCTCGGAAACACCTCCAGGGATGGGGATTCAGCCACTTCTCCCGGGCAGCCTGGGCCAGGCTCTGCAAATCCATGACAATACAATACAATAAATCCAGGTTGGAAGAGACCTTCAAGATCATCGTGTCCAACCTATCAACCAATCCAACCCACCTAAACAACTAGATCATGGCACCAAGCACCCCATCAAGTCTCCTCCTGAATACCTCCAATGAAGGTGACTCCACCACCTCCCTGGGCAGCACATTCCAATGGGCAATCACTCTCTCTGTAGAGAACTTCCTCCTAACATCCAGCCTAAACCTCCCCTGGCACAGCCTGAGACTGTGTCCTCTTGTTCTGGTGCTGGGTGCCTGGGAAAAGAGACCAACCTCTGCCTGTCTACAACCTCCCTTCAGGTAGTTGTAGAGAGCAAGAAGGTCACCCCTGAGTCTCCTCCTCTCCAGGCTAAGCAACCCCAGCTCCCTCAGCCTCTCCTCAGAGGGCTTGTGTTCCAAACCCCTCACCAACTTTGTTGCCCTTCTCTGGACACCTTCCAGCAAGTCAACATCTTTCCTAAGCTGAGGGGCCCAGAACTGGACACAGGACTCAAGGTGTGGCCTAACCAGTGCTGTGTACAGGGGCAGAATGACCTCCCTGCTCCTGCTGGCCACACTGTTCCTGATGCAGGCCAGGATGCCATTGGCCCTCTTGGCTGCCTGGGCACACTGCTGGCTCATGTTCAGCCTCCCATCAACCAGCACCCCCAGGTCCCTCTCTGCCTGGCTGCTCTCCAGCCACTCTGACCCCAGCCTGTAGCACTGCCTGGGGTTGCTGTGGCCAGTGTTCAGAACCTGGCACTTGGATGTGTTCAATCTCCTGCCCTTGGATTCTGCCCATCTGTCCAGCCTGTCGAGGTCCCTCTGCAACTATGTGTGGGGAAGCATTCTGATCTGCAAACCTCACCCTCCGTTTCCAGCAGCTCAGATCACAGCCTTCTAAACCATCAGGGGGAAAAACAATGTAAATATTTCCATCCATTGTCCCTGCCCAAGTTGAGGGACATCCAAACAAGACACAATGAGACATAACAAAACCCAACCCAACGAATCACAACCAACCCAAACAAATCAAAACCGGCCCAAGTGAAACATAAACCAAACAAAATGAATCGAAACCAAACAACGTGAACCAAACCAAAACAAGACAAGACAACAAAATAGCCCCTCACAAACCTCCCAAAGGGAAGAAGACCTCAGGGTCACTCTTCCATCCTGTTCTTCAGGGTTTCAGCTGTAAAATTCAAACTAGAGCTCTGCCTTGCAGACATGGAAACCTGGATTCTCCTACCTGTCTTGTGCTGATCCCAGCCAGCCTGGAAACAGCTGGGGTTTAGAGGGGGTTTGGTGCATTCCATGTTGCCCTAATGGGAAAGCTCTGCAGAGAGCATTTCCCAGAGCAGTCTGATGCACACTGGGTGTTGGGTGCAGTTACAGCTGCAGAGGAACCTCTGTGCTGGAGCTAAGCAAAGTAGCCTCTAACCCACCCAGACTGGACTCCTCTGGAAGCAATGCCCCATGTGAAAGCTGTGACCCTTGCTGGCAGACTTTGCTTGGTGTCTTCTTAGCAAGACTCACCCAAATTCCCATTTTCTGCTCCCTGTCGATGCCTTTCCTTGGTGGATCACAGTGGTGCCCCCTAAAAGCCAGCTGAGCTCTTTGAAAAGCCAACTGTTAGCCATGACTTCACCCAGACAGGGACTGTGCCTGCTTTGGTGCTTTCCACTGCGTCTGACTCCTACGCTGGAGACAACTTGAGAACTGCGATGGTTGGAAAAGTCTCTCACGATCATCAAGGGAGTTTGGGGGGGTGCAGGAATCTGCTGCACTTGGTTTCCTCTCCCTCCACTTCCATGGATCAATCTGTGCCTGCTGGCAGCCTGGGGAAGGGCACACTGGGAAAGCAGGGAACAGGCAAGTCCATGCTGCTGTGAGCTGCATTGGTCTCTGACTGAGCCTTCTCCTTCAGGAGAGACAGGGCAGGGGAGCCTGGTTTCCATCGCTCTGCACATAGCAGGGCAGGGTTATCTCAGCTTGTGGGTTTAGACTGAGCAGTGACTAAGAGAAGGGAAAAGCACCCCTGCTGTTGTTGCTTCCAAAGAGCTTCATGCAGAAGTTGTCTGGTTAAGTAATATTTGAGGTTTGGGGAGTTCTTTTCTTCTAACTGACACCCCCTCACGAGATCTCTGCCAGGTCTCTGAAAGCTAAGCTGGATCCTTCCAAGCTCAGGCTGTAGGAATTCAATCAACCATGATGAATGTGATGTTTGTGGGCTAGGAAACAGCCTGGCTGCTTCTCCCAGACAATCAGTGCTCTGCCAAAACCACCAAGGGTTGGGAAATTCCAGGGATGGGGAGCCAAAGGGACAGGGGAAAGGGACATAAGCTGGTGTGGCTCTCTGAAATGCCTTCACCTGTGAGCTAGGAGACCCCTGGATGAAGTGAAGAGGATGGGTCCATGGCATAGAGGGCAGGGTACTGGTGGCCATGTCAGGTAGCCCTCATGCTCATGGGATGTAGTGTGGGGCTGTGCTTTCTCCCCAGTGCCCAGGGGCACTGGACTAGGTCCATTGAGGAGCTGGTCAGACACTTCAGTCCTTCCCTGGAAAATGCCCTACCTGTGAAAGGTGTCAGCAGTGTGTGTGAGGCTGAGGTGAAAGGGAAGAGCAAGGGAAACCAGGACTGTCAGATTAATGCAAAGCGAATTGCAGAGGGAATGGAAAGGCTGAAGGAGCATGAGGTACAGGAGAGCCTGGGCTGAGGGCCTGATCCACTGAAATAAAGACAACTGCTGTGGGCACCACACTGGTCTCCAGAAACCCAAACCAGCCATGGCCTAACCCCAGATCCAAACCTTTGGAGCCTGCACTGTCTCTGAGTCTGAGCTTTTGGCCCATCTGCTCTGAATAAGTAATTGGCCATTGGAGTGTGCTGCCCAGGGAGGTGGTGGAGTCCCCACCCCTGGAGGTGTTCAAAAGGGGATTGGATGTGGCACTTGGAGCCATGGTTTAGTTGTCAGAAGGTGTTAGGTATCAGGTAATAGGTTGGACTTGAAGATCTCTGAGGTCTTTTCCAACCTGGTTGATTCTATGGTTCTATGAATATCAGTTTCCAGTTTTCTCTAGGGACCAATGCAAGACCTTGGGCTCCATCTCGAAGCCCAGACCCTTGCTGCTTTTCCAGCATTCCAGTGACTTACCAATTCTGTAGTAATCCTTGTCCAGGTCTTTGCAAAAGCCTTTCCCACCTGCCACCTCCAGGGAGTACTCAATCAGCAGCAGGATGCTCATAACCTAGGAGAACAAAAGCAAAAGGCACAATTCAGGGGGCCCTGGGCCAGCTTCTTAGCAGCTGATCTGCTTCCAGGGAGCCATGCAGTGGCCACACCCTAACTGCAGGATGGGTCAGGGTTGGAAGAACCTCAAGGATCACCAGGTCCAAACCCCCTGCCATGGGCAGGGACACCTCACACTGCAGCAGGCTGCTCACAGCCACATCCAGCCTGGCTGCAAACACCTCCAGGCAGGAGGCTTCCACCACCTCCCTGGGCAGCCTGTGGCACACACAAGGAAATATGGAGGCAAAAGTTATCAGTTTCTTAATGGCTTGGGTTTAAACTGGCTTTTGATTTTTCTGCTGGCTTCTGAAGGAGGATGGAGAAATGACAAAGGTTAATGAGTTCCACTGCAATACTTGTGGGGTGGTTTTTTTTTGGGGGGAGCCAGAAAGCCCTGGCTTTGTGCTTTGAAATTGCCTTTTGCTTTGCAATTGAGCTGAATGCAACACTGCTATTTTGCAGCACGAAGGGAAACACACAGAGAATAAAGATTGCTCTGCAGGCCTGGTTATACACCTTCATTGACAAAAAAACACATCAGTTCCTTCTCTCAGGGTACTTGAGGAAAAAAAAAGAAGCTAATCTCCAAATGTGCCTTTTTCACATTGAACCAAAATGGTTTTTCCTTCTTCAAGCTTCTGAGCTGAACTAGCAACTCCCCCCCCCCCCCACCGCCAGGCTCCAGGGTCCATTCCCTCCTGAGCTGGAGCGAGGGCTAGGTGTGTGGTGCTGAGCTTCTGGATCCAAACAGTGGTGATCTGCAGTGAAAAGAAATAAATCAATCTCTAGCCCCCAAGCTGAGGAAAAAGCTCTGTTGGGGCTGGGACAGTGAGTAGTCAGGTGCTGCAGAAGGCCTCTGTAATGCTGGGCATGGCAGACAGCAGGTCCAGGGCATTTCCCTGCAAGTGAAGCCAGGAAATAGAACAGAATAGAATTGGAATGGAATGGAATGGAATGGAATGGAATGGAATGGAATGGAATGGAATGGAATGGAATGGAATGGAATGGAATGGATGGAACGGAGCGGAGCGGAGCAGAGCAGAGCAGAGCAGAGCAGAGCAGAGCAGAGCAGAGCAGAATAGAATAGAATAGAATAGAATAGAATAGAATAGAATAGATAGAACAGAATAGAATAGACCAAACCAGGTTGGAAGAGACCTTTGAGATCATCAAGTCCAACCTATCACCCAACACCATCTGATCAACTAAACCATGGCACCAAGCACCCCATCCAGTCTCTTCCTAAACACCTCCAGGGATGGTGACTCCACCACCTCCCTGGGCAGCACATTCCAATGGCCAATCTCTCTCTCTGTGTAGAATTTCTTCCCAACCTCCAGCCTAAACCTCCCCTGGCACAGCTTGAGCCTGTGTCCTCTTGTTCTAGTGCTGGGTGCCTGGGAGAAGAGATCCACCTCTGCCTGTCTACAGGCCACAAGAGTGGCCACAAGACCCCACACCACATCCCTGCTGGGGACAAGCCTCCCCCTGCCAGTGTGTGAGCTGCAGGCAGCTCATGCCAAGGGAACCAAACCTCCTGTGGATCTGAGGATAAGAAGTCCAAGGCCACAAGAGAGCATCAGTCCCTGCCCACACTGCTGTCAGAGCACAGAACACCTCTTGGGCTAAAGGACTACCTGATGCCCTTTACTTCTCCTTCTGGAGCTTACTGACAGTCTCAGCACCATGTAGTGAGATGGCACATTTCTGACTGCACCAGGCCCCTCATCTTGCTCAGCACTTTCTTCCTCCTCCTCTTCTCCAGCTGTTGCTGTCCTCCCTGCTCCTTGGCATGTCTTTAGTTCCCTCTGCACTTCCAGGTTGTAGCAGGCTGGAGCAGAGCATGGACTGCCAGGCCTGGACCTGCAGCTGCACATTCTGAGAGCAGCATGGTGTGTGCTAAAGTGGGCTGCTGGGTGGGTGGCTGGAGGAGGACCCTGCTGCCACATTCCTCAAGGCTGCAGGAAGCTCTCTGACCTCTCTGCTGCTGTGCAAACAGCTACTGCAGCTTCTCTCCCTGAACTTTATCCCTGTCCACAGAATCACTGAATGTTAGAGGTTGGAAGGGACCTCCAGAGATCATCCAGTCCAGGCTGTCAGGGACAGGAGCCACCAACAAAAGTGCCACCAACAAGGAAGATGTTGGCATGCAGGGGGGGAATGAGAGAAGCTGTTTTATCTGGACTGCTCAGCCTCTGGCTGTGAGTCATCTGAACTCCAGGCTGATGCAGAAGGCAAGTCTGTATCTGTCACCAAGATTAACACCAGCTGGGGCAGAGCTGGCTCCACAGGAGCTGCAGCAGCCTTGCACTGCAACAGCCACTTCGAGGGTGATGCAGCCAAGGAGGAACCAGCCCTGGTGTGGTCTGTGCTCATGTCTCCAAGCATGCCACACCAGGCTCTGCAAGCCAAGCCAGCAGCTGCAGGAAGTGAGGCAAACCTGGTAGTGAGCAGAGGAGAGAGTATTTGGTGTCTTTTGCAAAGGCTGGAGGTGCCAGATGGGATTGAGACAGAGCCCAGGCAGAGTAATGTGGAGTCAGAAGTGCTAGGGCTGACACCATGAGCAAACAAATCGAGGAGGCATGGGAGGAAAGGCTTTGCCCTGCCCCACGGATGGGGAAGTGTGGCTGGCAGGGATGGCCTGCAGCAGGGACAGGAACTGAACCCAGATTCTCCAACTGTCACTGTGTTTGCTGCTGAAGACATAGAAAGTGGTTTCAAAACCAAGTTCACCACCTTCTGTGCCATGAGATGCAAGTGCAGCTCCCAGAAGAGCTGTAGCACATCCCCCACAGCCCTTTGCTTCTGGTCTGAGTGTCCACCAAGCCATGGTCTTGCTGTGGTGGGGCCTGGGACTCTGTCTCCCACCATGAGCCTTCCCTTTGAATTTGCAGTACCAGAGTACTCCAGCGGGGCTGCATCCAAAGCAGGGATAGCAGCAGGACAGGGAGGGGATTCTCCCTCTCTGCTCAGTTCTCATGAGACCCCACCTGGAGTCCTGCATCCAGTTCTGGTGCCCCTAGCACAAGAATGACCTGGAACTGTTGGAGCAGGTCCAGAGGAGGCCATGGAGATGATCAGAGGGGTGGAGAAACTCCACTATGGGGACAGGCTGAGGGAGTTGGGGCTGTCCAGCCTGGAAAAGAGAAGGTTCCAGCTTAAAAGGGTTCTGATAAATGAAGGCCTGAGCCAAATGGGTGACCCAAGCCCTAAATAAACAATTTCATTCCTGAAAAACAAGTCAGTGAAAGCAGGACATCAAATCCCAAATACTCCCATAAAAGATGGGTTTACAGCCAGAGCAGAGCCAGAGGCTAAACCTCAGTGTGAAGAACCATCTCTAGTATCTATCAAAGAGGGGAACAGCAGAGAAAAAGAGGCCCTGGTTTCCTTTCTGGTGGAGAAGTGAGTCACACAACCAGACCAACTGCAGTCACACAAAAGGAGCACACATCAGACAGAAAACCCAAGCCCAGCCTGAAAGATCTGGGAGAAGATTTTAAAGGGAAAGTTGGTTTAAACTTTCCATGACTGAGCCACTGAGCTGCAGTGAGGCAAAGCAGACGAGGATCTGAGGCTCTTCTCCTTGGCTCTCCATCACCACTGCCCTGTGAGGCCCAGGCTATCTCCCCAGCCCTTTGCTTTGGCTTTGGCACGCTGCTGCCTGCCCTGTTGCAGTCATCTCCTTTATGCACGAGAAAACAGAGCTGCAAGGTGATGGAGCCCCTGCAGGGGGCTGCTCACCTCCACTGGAGAAGAAGGCAGAGGAAGATTGCTGTGGAGACTGCCCAGCAGCTCCTTGCTGCACAGGGATGTCTGCATCCTCACTCCAGATCCACCCTTCAGAGAATCACAGAATCATTTTGGTTGGAAAAGACCTTTTAGGATCATTGAGTCCAACCATACTCTAACTCTGCCAAGGCTGGTGCTAAGCCATGGCCCTCAGCATCACATCTCTGCCTCTCTGAAACACCTCCAGGGATGGGGATCCAACCACCTTCCTGGGCAGCCTGTGCCAGGCTTTGAGAACCCTCTCAGTGAAAAAGTTTCTTTTAATGCCCCAACTAAACCTCTCCTGGTGCCACTTCCTCTCCAAAAGAAACCAAAGGGTTCCTCTTTGAGCCAGAGAGGACTGCTCAGCCAAGCACCCAGTTCCCTTTCTTACTGCTGTGTAACAACAGGAGAGAGGAAGGCTCCAAACTGGAAACTCAATTCACAGCTTGCTCAGTGTGCTGCAGCCTCCCAAACCCTCCACCTGCCCTTCTGAATTGACAAGCTTGTTGTGGTAGAATGGATGGGATGGATTGAAGCTTGAGGACAGGAGATTTAGACTGGAGATTAGGAAGAAATTCTTTCATAGTTTCATAGTTTCAGTCAGGGTTGGAAGGGACCACAAGGATCAGCTAGTTCCAACCCCCCTGCCATGGGCAGGGACACTCTACACTGGATCAGGCTGGCCAGAGCCTCATCCAGCCTGGGCTTAAACACCTCCAGGGACGGGGCCTCAACCACCTCCCTGGACAACCCATTCCAGGGCCTTACCACCCTCATGGTGAAGAACTTCCTCCTCACCTCCAGCCTGAATCTCCCAGTGAGGGTGGTGAGGCACTGGCACAGGTTGCCCAGGGAGGCTGTGGCTGCCTCCTCCCTGGAGGTGTTCAGGGCCAGGTTGGATGAAGCCTTGAGCAACCTGTGCTGGTGGGAGGTGTCCCTGCCCACAGCAGGTGGGTTGGCACTGGATGGTCCAATCGACCTCTCCCCTCCTCTACCTTGGATCCATTCCCCCTAGTCCTATCACTACCCAACACCCTAAAAAGGCCCTCACCAGCTCTGTCCCCTCCTCATTCCCCTCAGCTCCTTCCCTGTTTGTCTGAGAATTCCCATGATTTATTTCAACTGCCTATGGAGAGATCAGCAGTGAGGCAGATCTAATTTAGAGGAGGACAAGGCACCACCACAAAGCCTGAGTGCTTGTGTTTGATGGCATCACCATCACCCAGCAGCACTATGATTCATCACTGGGACCCACAGCAATAATTTACACTGAGCATGGATGTAGCAAATCATCCAAGGCACTGCTGAGTTACAAATGCCCTATTCTGCAACCCTCCCTCTGCCCAGCTGGAGCTACATGATCAAAAAGGTGGAGAAGAGGTAGGGGAAAAAAATGTGGTTGCTGCTCTGTGTGGGCTCTTAAAAACAAGAGAAGCTCTGAGAATCAAACTCTTTCCCAAAGGGTTCTGTGTAGAAGAAATCCACTGAGATAATAGAGTAGGTGCAGGAACAGAATCACACAAGGGTCAAGGCTGGAAGGGACCTTGAAAGATCATCAGGTCCAACCCCCCTGCCAGAGCAGGCACAGAGGTACCTGCAGGCTCTGATGGTATTTCAGTGATGGTCACTGTCAGAAGGCAGCAGCAAGGTTGATGTGCTGAGTGCTCAGGCTGAGCCTGCCCATTCCCCATATCCATTACTGGATCCATCCTGGCCTTCAAGAGCATCTCTGGCTCTTTAGTCCAAACCCAAGTTGCCTGTTGGTTTGCCTGGGGAGGTTGTGGATGTCTCCTCCCTGGAAGCATTCAAAGTCAGGTTGGGTGAGGCCTTGAGCAACTTGGGCTGGTGGAGGTGTCCCTGCCCATGGCAGGGGGTTGGAACTGGATGATTTGCACAGCTTTGAAACCCCTCTAGGGATGGACACTGCACCACTGCCCTGAGCAGTTTGTTCCAGGACTTGACAACCCTTCTGGGAAAGAAATTGCTCCTCATGTCCAAGGGCAGGAGATTGAACACATCCAAGTGCCAGGCTCTGCACATTGGCCACGGCAACCTCAGGCAGTGCTACAGGCTGGGGTCAGAGTGGCTGGAGAGCGGCCAGGCAGAGAGGGACCTGGGGGTGCTGGTTGATGGGAGGCTGAACATGAGCCTGCAGTGTGCCCAGGCAGCCAAGAGGGCCAATGGCATCCTGGCCTGCATCAGGAACAGTGTGGCCAGCAGGAGCAGGGAGGTCATTCTGCCCCTGTACTCAGCACTGGTTAGGCCACACCTGGAGTACTGTGTCCAGTTCTGGGCCCCACAGTTTAGGAAGGAGGTTGACTTGGTGGAGTGTGTCCAGAGAAGGGCAACAAGGTTGGTGAGGGGTTTGGAACACAGCCCTATGAGGAGAGGCTGAGGGAGCTGGGGTTGCTTAGCCTGGAGAAGAGGAGACTCAGGGGTGACCTTCTTGCTCTCTACAACTACCTGAAGGGAGGTTGTAGACAGGCAGAGGTTGGTCTCTTCTCCCAGACAACCAACAACAGAACAAGAGGACACAGTCTCAAGCTGTGCCAGGGGAGGTTTAGGCTGGATGTTAGGAAGAAGTTCTATACACAGAGAGTGATTGGCCATTGGGATGTGCTGCCCAGGGAGGTGGTGGAGTCGCCGTCACTGGAGGTGTTCAGGAGGAGACTTGATGGGTGCTTGGTGCCATGGGTTAGTTGATTAGGTGCTGTTGGGTGATAGGTTGGACTTGATGATGTTGAAGGTCTCTTCCAACCTGTTCTATTCTATTCTATTCTATTCTATTCTATTCTATTCTATTCTATTCTATTCTATTCTATTCTATTCTATTCTATTCTATAAACCTCCCCTGGTGCAACTTGAGGCCATTTCCTCTCATCCTACCTCTTGCTACTTGGGAGAACAGCCCACCCCTCACCTTGCAGTGGGAATGAAGCTCTCCCTGTCAGTCAGCAGCACCAAAAGGTGATGTCTCTCTCTCTCCCCCCCCATCACACAGCAGTGCCAATCAGGGCTGTGTTGTTTGTGACACCACAGTGAAACAGTTCTGAGAAGCACGAGCCTCAGCTCAAAGCCTTTGCTGATTCTGAGAAAGACAAAAGAGGCTGCTATTTTTTTTTTTTTGGTATGATTCACTCTCCCAGCTAGGAAAAAAAATAATCATCTCCTTTCTGTACAGCTGCTTCAGCACTGATAACAGCCAGCTCATGTGACATGGTGTGCCCCCAGCTCTCTGCAGAAGATGTCTTGTGGCTCTCTGCCTTGTGTTTGCCACCTTTGCACAGACCTTCACTCTTTGCCAGCTCCTCTGTAGATCCTGGCTCCTCTTCAAATCTTAGGGAGGGACTTTGTAGGCTGTCAGGGAGTGATAGGACTGGGGGGGAATGGAGCAAGACTAGAAGAGGGAAAATTCAGATTAGATGTTAGGAAGAAGTTGTTCCCCATGGGGGTGGTGAGAGCCTGGCACAGGTTGCCCAGGGAGGTGGTGGAAGCCTCATCCCTGGAGGTTTTTGAGGCCAGGCTGGATGTGGCTGTGAGCAACCTGCTGCAGTGTGAGGTGTCCCTGGCCATGGCAGGGGGGTTGGACCTGGCTGATCCTTGAGGTCCCTTCCAACCCTGAAAATTCTATGATTCTATTCTTCCTACCAGGGCCTGATTTCTAAGCAGTCTGTGGCCATCCTTCTTGGATGCCTGCAGGTGTAATTGGTTGTCAGACATTGCTTGAGTTCTGCTGCAAACTCTCAGCTTGGATATGCTTCAATTTCACAGTATCACAGTATCACAGTATCACCAAGGTTGGAAGAGACCTCAAAGATCATCAAGTCCAACCTGTCACCACAGACCTCATGACTAGACCATGGCACCAAGTGCCACATCCAGTCCCCTCTTGAATTTTGAATTACTTCTTTTTTTTTTTCCCTGCCTAAGGGTTAAAAGAATTCACAAGAAAGACAGAGATTTCTGCTTCTTTTAAACAGTGAGATTATAACCTTTGAACTTGTGGCAAAACTCTTTGAGGTCTCTTCCAACCTTGGTGATGCTGTGAAAAAAGGAGTTGCCTGCTCAGGGTATCATCCAGATGGTCAAAAAGTAGAAGGGAAAAGTGTGTGTGGGGGGAAAGCTAGAAAATGGCCTCATTCCTTTAACCAGTCCCAGAATGGTTTTGAGGTCCTCAAATGAGTGAAATATGGCATGGAAATGCCACTACAGCACCTGGCTCTCAAGTAGTGCCAGGGGAAAGATGTTGCCAGCTGCAGTGCATGAACCTTCTCTCCCAAAGGGGAGGTTCAGGCAGGATGTTAGGAAAGATTTCTTCCCAGCAAGGGTTCTCAGGCACTGGAATGTGCTGCCCAGGGAGGTGGTGGTGTCAGCATCCCTGGAGGTGCTGAAAAGAGGCAGAGATGTGGTGCTGAGGGACGTGGTTTTGTGGCAGTGGCTTAGCAGCAGTGGTGGGATTGGGAGCTCTGGGCGAGTGGTTGGGCTGGATGACCTCAAAGGTCTCTTCCAACCTCAGCAGACTTCTGGTTGGGTGATACAGAGTAGACTCAGGTTTCTCTGCTGCCCTGCTCTGGGCTGGCACAGGAGGGGCACGGGGAGGTGCAGAGGTGCTGGGCTGTGCCCGAGAGCCCACTCCTCTCACTCATTGCCTCCCCCAACCCATGGTGCTGCTGACTCCTGGGTGCTTATAAAACCCCGTTCTTCACTGAGTGCTTTCCCTTTACTTCCCCAGCCAAGAAGATACCTAAGCTGACCTCCAGACTTCCTTGCCTTTCACTCCTGAGTTGGATCCTCCACAATGTATGCAGGCATGAACTGATGGAAGACAAACCCTTTAAGCCAGACCCTGCTCTCTTGGCTTTGTGTGAGGGAGTTTTTTGTGTGCAGTGGGGATGTGCTCAGGCAGCTTGGATTGCTCCTGCTGCTCCAGGAAAGCAGGCTGGTGCTGCAGGAGGACCATGGCAAACCCTTCCTGTGGCACAGCTGCCATCCTCAGCATGTATTTGCAGGTTGCAGCTCCTCTCACTTCACTTCTATGCCAGGAGCAGCTTGAGCGCCCCCATTAACCATTATCACCCTGCAGGCTCCCAACCCATGACTGTGCACACCCAGTGCCACAGGTGGGAGGGTTTCAAATGCCTCGGCCATGCAAGAAACCACATCCTCACAGTGACCTAAAGGCAGCTGAAAGCATGTCAGTACAACCTGATAGCATGGAAGAAACATCCCTCCAGGCTCTGCCACCTCTGCTCGCTGCCATCTGTGCCCACCCCCGAGCAGTGACCCCAGCTGCCTGGCAGCTGACCACAACCACTGAGCCAAACAGAAACCAGAACACTGCATCTAGTGTCCAGCTGGGTGCAGAAGGAGAAGCAAGGCAGCTTTGCCCACCCACCCTTTGCTCTCCTGGAGCTCAGTTGCCTCCTTCCTCCAGTGACCCACAGTTTTCCCACAGTTTCCACTGCCAGTGTGTTGCCCAGTTCCTAACCAGCAGGTCCAGGTAGCTCTGCTGAGCCCTGTCCAAGCTACACAGTTCTGCACTGGTAAAAACTCCTGCACTAAGCTGCAGAGGGAAAACAGGAAGCAGAGTGGATGTCCATGAGATCCACTTGGCAAAACCAGGGGAAAAAAATAGTTAAAACCCCCTCCCAGTACAATGAATTTCTTCCTGCCTGCCCCCTCCCCCTTCTCCCTCATCTCCCTCCCTTCTTCCTCTGCCACCTTCTCCTCTTTTCCCCATCTCTCTTTTCCCCATCTCTCTTTTCCTCCATCTCTCTCTTCTCCATCTCTCTCAAATCATTGGATTGTCCCTTTTGGGAACACAAAGCAGCCAACAGTCAGGACACCTTCTGACCAGCACCGATGACCTCTTCTGCAAACCTCCTCCACTTCCCTCGTCTCCCTCTCCCTGTCCCCAGTCCTGGCACTTACCATGTGGAAGATCCCTAAAGCCACAGTGGCTGTCTTGAGGTTGAAGAAGCAACACCTGGGGGGCTCGGTGGGGGCCTGGGCAGTCATTTTCTGGTCCCCCTGCACCGCCTGGAGTTAAAGAGGTCGAGTTTGCAGCAGCAACCGCCCCACTGCAGAGCCAAGCGAGCAGTGCAGCTCCACTTCCTTCCTGGCCTCTAAATGTGTTAAGTCATCTACAAAGTCACATGAGGTCTTTGATTTCTCAATAATAAAGCTAGGAAAGGGAGGAAGAAAAAAAAATGGTGTTGCTTTTCTAAGAGATCTTGAACTGCTTGCACATCCCAGATGGAGAATGCCAAGCACAAGGGCTGCTGCTGTGGGCAGGTGGTGGCCAGCAAATGGGGGGTGCTGGGAGAGAGAGGGATCCGAAGCAGGGTGCTGCTTTGTCCTACACACACACACAAAGTCATCAGAAACAAAAGCAGGGGGCCAAGAATTTCACCTTTCACTTGTTCTGCTGTTTTTGCAGCGAAGCAGCCAAGTTCCTCACTTTGAAGCAGCTTGCTCCTTGCCAGCAAAGTCACCGCTCCTTTGGGAAGTGCCTCTGGGAGCTGATGCTTGAGCAGCCCGGGGCTCTGGGACCAGAGGGATGGAGGGAAGTCAAAGGGTCAGGGCTATTGGCTGAGAGATCTGCATATTTGCTCCAAGTTGCTGGGACAGCTGATGGGATTTATGTTGGTGAGCTCCTGGAGAGGAAAAGCAGCAGAGATGTCTGAACCTGGTGCCTGAGCCACTGTGCAGGACCTTTCGCCATTGGAATGTGCTGCCCAGGGAGGTGGTGGAGTCACCGTCCCTGGAGGGGTTCAAGAGGGGATTGGACGTGGCACTTGGTGCCATGGTCTAGTCATGGTTGGACTCAATGATCTTCCAGGTCTCTTCCAACCTTAGTGATACTGTGATACTGTGATTTCCCCTGAGGGACAAAAACAATGCTGCTTTAGACCTTCTGTGGAGCAGACTGACCTGAGTTGCTGAGTGCAGGTCAATGTAATGAGAGAGGTGGGCACACTCACAGCTTCACAGGGCACTCCAGTGCCAGCAAGCCTGGTTTCAGCATCCCAAATCAGAGAGTCACAGAATCATTTTGGTTGGAAAAGACCTTTAAGGTCATCCAGTCCTACCCTTAACCCAACAATGCCAGGTCACCACTAAACCATGGCCTTCAGCACCACATCTCTCTTCAGGGATGGGGACTCCACCACTGCCCTGGACAGCCTGGGCCAGGCCTTGACAACCCCTTGGGGGAAGAAATTGTTCCTCATGTCATCCCCTGATGCAACTTGAGGCCATTTCCACTTCTTCCATGGGAGAAGAGCCAACCCCACCCCCCTCACTGCAGCCTCCTCTCAGGGAGCCGTAGAGAGTAATGAGGTCTACCCTCAGCCTCCTCTTCTCCAGCTGAACACCCCCAATTCCCTCAGCTGCTCCTCCCCAGCCCTGTTCTCCAGACCCTTCCCCAGCTTTGTTGCCCTTCTCCAGACCTGCTCCAGCACCTCAGTGTCCTTCTTGGAGTGAGGAGCCCTAAACTGAATCCAGGATTTGAGCTGTGGCCTCACCAGTGCTGAGTACAAGAGGACAATCCCTGCCCTGCTCCTGCTGGCCACACTATTCCTGATCCAGGCCAGGATGCTGTTGGCATTCTGGCCCACCTGCACCTGCTGAGTTTGTTGCTTTGTGCTTCCAGGAGCATTCCTAAGCCAGCATCACCTCGGGGCCCTACAGCTCTCAGGCAGAGGCTTTTCTTGACTGTTCTTACACAACTAAATGCACGAATTCCAGCTCAAAGCCAGGAAACAGCTGCCCTGCTGCCCTCCAAAGCTGTGCAGAGGGCTGCACCTCCAGCTGTGTCAGGGGAGGTGTCCTGGAAAGCTTCAGTCTGGCTGAGTGGCTGCTCCCAAATGCCGTGGAAGCTCCATGTGACCTGAGTTTTAGAGAAAGTCAGGAGTTCTGGGCAGTGACAGCACGAGTGGATTGCACGTGGCACTTGGTGCCGTGGTCTAGTAGTCAGGAGGTGTTGGGTGACAGGTTGGACTTGATGATCCTTGAGGTCTCTTCCAACCTTATTGATTCCATGATTCTTTTGTTCCTTGCAGAGGTAAAGATTTCGTTATGCATTATCACAGTGCTGAAGGGTTTGGGCTGACCCCCACCCCCCAGATATGCTCTCCTCTTTGCTTTAAAGCCATATCTTTCTATCAACCTCTCTCTGCATGTGACAGGAAATATTTTCAGAGCTCTTTAACCGCTGAGGAGGTTCTTCCTCCTCTGCTTCAAGTGGAATTGCTGCAGGGGTTGCTGTTTTGGGAGGGTTGTGGGCTTTGCTTTTTAAAGCAATGCATGAGAAAGGCCACATCTGCTGGAAAGCCTTTGGTGGGTGAATATGACTGAGAGAGATTCAGTGCACCATCAGTCTCCCCTGGTGCTTTCATTTCATGGGATCAGAGAGCCGTGGAGTGCGCTGGGTTGGAAGGGACCCTCAGAGGTCGTTTGGTCCCCTGCAGTCAGCAGGGACACCCCCAACTTCAGCAGGTTGCTTAGAGCCCCATCAGGTCTGAGCTTGAATGTCTCCAAGGATGGAGCCTCCTCCACCTCCCTGAGCAACCTGAGCAGTGTTCTGCTGCCCTCCAAGTACAGGACTTCTTTCTAATGTCCAGCCTACATCCCCCAGTTTTAGGTGAGATTAAGGCTTGTCCAGGGGCCAGAAGCTTTCTGTCTAGTCTGAACCATGCACTGACCTCCCCATTACCTAGGACAGAGACATTGCTGCCACTTTCCCCCTCACCTGCCCTGTTTTATGGGTAGATCAGAGCAGGACCACGCCTGCTCTCTACTTCTGCTTTGCAGCCCACGCCCTGCCCACAGCCTCAGTGATATTCATAGCTCTGAGAAAACTTTGCCTTCCTGTGGTCATGCCTTCAGTTGAATGGGTGCAAAAGCCCTAATATTAGTCCCCCAAGCCTAAAAATTGCATTCCCCAGGGGTGACAGCTCTATGGCATGTGCATCTGCACAGTGACAGCCTGCACTGAGCACAGCACCAGATGGCCACCAACCCTCCAGGGCTCCAGAGATGCTCAATGCTGAGGCAGCAGACACCTACAGCACCACTACTTTAAGTCTGGTCCAGGAGGATGCAGCAAGAAAGCTCTGCTAGAGATCCAGTTTGCACTGGCAGCATCAGCTCTTCAGGTGACACAGCTCTGCTTCCCTAATCAACATCACCCAGAAGAGCAAAGCAACTCTGGAAGGGCAGAAGCTCCACCTCTGGAGATGGGGAGTGAGAGGCAGATTAGCCTGAATATTCTCTCTTCCTTTTTGCCTCCTCCAGACATGCACCAGTACAGGTTAGGGGCTGACCTGATGGAAAGCAGCTCCATGGAGAAGGACCTTGGGGTCCTGGCATCCATGGGCCAGCAATGTGCCCTTGTGGCCAAGAGGGACAACGGTGTCCTAGGGTGTATTAGGAAGAGTGTGGTCAGAAGGTCCAGGGAGATTCTCCTCCCCCTCCACTCTGCCCTAGTGAGGCCACATCTGGACTATTGTGTCCAGTTCTGGGCTCCCCAGATCAAGGGAGACAGGAATCTACTAGAGAGAGTTCAATGGAGGCTATGAGCATGACGAAGGGCCTGGAAGATCTGTGTGATGAGGAAAGGCTGAGAGCCCTGGGGCTGCTGAGCCTGGAGAAGAGCAGCCCCAGAGTGGATCTGATCAGTGGTTACAAACATCTGAGGGGTGGGGGGCAAGAAGAAGGGGCCAGGCTCTTTGCAGTGGTGTCCTGTGATAGGTTGAGGAGCAACAAATACAAACTGGAGCCCAGGAAGTTCCACCGCAACAGGAGGAAAACAAAATACCTTTGGTGTGAGGGTGCTGGATGCCTGCAGCAGGCTGCCCAGAGAGGTTGTGGAGTCTCCTTCTCTGCAGACTTTCAAGGCCCATCTGGGTGTGTTCCTGTATGACCTGCCCTGGGTGATCCTGCTTTGACAGGGGGTGGGACTGGATGATCTCCAGGGGTCCATTCCAACCCCTAACATTCTGTGATTCTGAGATCAGGTGGAGAATGGAAGGAATGAGATATGAATGATGCCAGAGATTTAAATGAACCTCAGTCTAGGCTTAGACTAAATCCTACCACTTTGGGGGTCACTTGTGATTAATGATTGGTAATATCGTGACGCCAGTGCCGGTTGTGACCATTATGCAGAGTGATTTTAAGCTGGAAGTGAGCTTCTTTTAGCACAATTTTCAGCATAGCCTCTAACTGCCATGAAAAACCACGGTGCAGGTTCAAAGACTCCCTGCTGCCTCTGTAGCATGGCATGAAATGGGAATCTCTTCACTCCCAGGTAAAGCACAAAGGGAATGAAGGCAGCACAAGGGTCGAGCCCTGCATCCCTCAGCAGCCCCGGGGCAGCCAAGGCTGCACCAGACCACAAGAATATCTGGAGCATCACTGGGGAAATAGGGTTAAAGATAATATTTTCTTCTGAAAATGGACCTGTTTAAGCCTCTTTCATTGCCCAGACCAGTTGCAAGCACAGCCTTTGCTTTCCCTTCTCCACATGAAACGTATTTTCTTTGGGGGCTGCCTCCCCTCAAGGCCATTTCGTGGGTCCAGCCGAGTGAAGGGGCAGGAGGATCAAGTATTTCCTGCTAAAATGAAAAGCTGGTTCATAATCTGAACCTGACTTCGCTTGAAAAGTCTACTTCTTGCCTCTGCAATCCCCCCCACCCCTCTCCTTTTAGAGGCAGACAGAAGCTTGCTTGTGTGTTGGGAGCATACCGAACCCAAACTTAGCTCCCAACGTGTAAAAACAAATAGAAAGTGTGGCCCAGGCCGGGCCATTGGCTGCAGATAGTCCTGACTGCCACTGCAGAGCTGGCTGACAGCATTATCCTGAGTGGCCCCATTCAGTGAGCTGCATACCAGGCTCTGCAGACACCCAGGCCGTTGCTGGAGGAGCAGTGTTGCAGGAAGTCAGTCTGCTCACAGCAACACAGCCTTGTATTTTCCGTGGGGCTGGGGCTGTGGATTTTGTGTGCTTTGCAGAGCCTTGCCCCTGATTCCTGCCTGGAAGCAAGCCCAGGAGGGACCTCTCATAGAATCCTGGAATCATTAAGGCTGGAAAAGGCCTCCAAGATCATCCAGTCCAAGCATCAACCCAACACCACCATGGCCACTGAACCATGTCTTAAAGTGCCATGGCTGCACCCTCTCACTGGAAGGATCTTGGTCCTTCAGTTCAATTCCCAAACTGCTGCTGCCAGAAAGCATCTCCCATCAAGGTATCTTAGAATCAGAGAATCACAGAATTGTCAGGGTTGGAAGGGACCTCAAGGAGCAGCCAGTTCCAACCCCCTGCCATGGCCGGGAAA
>CM026895.1:6680136-6715869 GCA_015227895.2 Colaptes auratus
GGAGGGGGAGAGGAGGAAGGGAGGGAGGGGGAGAGGAAGGGAAGGGAGGGAGGGGGAGAGGGAGGAAGGGAGGGAGGGAGGGGGAGAGGAGGAAGGGAGGAGGAGGGAGGAAGGGAGGGGAGGCAGCTTGGCTGTGTTACCTGCGACAAGCGTCCGACCTCCAGGTAGAAGCAGATGATGAAGGCGTTCCAGCCGACCCACAGCACCAGCCACACCGCATACTGCCGGGGAGAGAGGCGTCAGGGCCAGGTCCCTCCCACACTGGAGGGACACCCCGTGGGCCATCCGCGCTCTGCCCCGCTCGCTGGATCCACAGGGGTCTGGGTTCGGATGCGGGCAGGGCCCCGGGGCTGCGCCCTTGGCGGGGGGGCGGATGCCGGAGGCGGGCGCCGGGAGCGGCCAGGGGGCGGTACCTACCATCATGAGGTATTTGGATCTGTACTGGATGGTCCCAAAAATGCCCAGGATAACGGCCATGATGTGTAAAAAGTTCGCCAGGATGGGAGCCCACTGGTAGCCCAGGAAGTCAAAGATCTGCCTCTCCAAGGCTGCCACCTGCAACAGAGCACAGCACAGGCTGTGGGCACCAGGCTGGGCAGCGCTCACCACAGCAGCTCCCGGGATGCTGAAGGCAAAGAGCAGCTGTGATTAATGGGAGACCCCAGGGGTAATTCATCACAACAGCCTGAAACAATGAGGGTGAGACGACACCGGCACAGGCTGCCCAGGGAGGCTGTGGATGCCCCCTCCCTGGAGGTGTTGAAGGCCAGGCTGGATGAGACCTTGAGCAGCCTGGGCTGGTGGGAGGGGTCCCTGCCCATGGCAGGGGGGTTGGAACTGGATGAGCTTTGAGGTCTTTTCCAACCCAAACCATTCTGTGATTCTGTGAGGAAGCCGAGTGGTGGACAAGGACTTTGTGGAGAGCCAGGGGTCAAATCCCAGGATGTTAGGGGTTGGAAGGGACCTCTGAAGGTCATCGAGCCCACCCCCCCCTGCCAGAGCAGGGCCATGGAATCCAGCACAGGTCACACTGGAACACATTCAGATGGGGCTTGGAAGGCTCCAGAGAAGAAGACTCCACAACCCCTCTGTGCTCTGTGACCCTCACAGTGAAGAAGTTGCTCCTCAGGTTGAGGGGGAACTGTGCTGTAGTTTATATCCACTGTCCCTTGTCCTATCCCAGGGTGCTGAGATGGAACTGAGAAGGGGGAACAGGCAGACATCAGCTTGTCAACCCCATCCTCTGTGCCTCAGTTTCCCCATGGCTCAGTTCTTGGGCGCTGCTTAAAATCCCTCCCCAGGCTGGGTTCCTCCCAGCTTATCCACAGAAAAACTCCTGCCTGGGCTGTGTGTGGGGTCCCCAGGGATGCTGCAAGGGATTCAGAACAAGAGGACACAGTCTCAAGCTGTGCCAGGGGAAGTTTAGGCTGGAGGTGAGGAGAAAGTTCTTCCCAGAAAGAGTAATTGGCCATTGGGATGTGCTGCCCAGGGAGGTGGTGGAGTCCCTGTCCCTGGAGGTGTTCAACAAAGGCTTGGATGTGGCCCTTGGAGCCATGGTTTAGTTGTCAGGAGGTGTTAGCTATTAGGTCATAGGTTGGACTTGATGATCTCTGAGGTCTTTTCCAGCCTGGTTGGTTCTATGATTCTACTCTATGATTTTCCTGCCCATCCTCACCAGCTCCTTGCTGCCTTCCCCCTGGACCACAGCTGAGACTGGGTCATAGAATCATAAAGGTTGGGAAAGATCTCTAGGAGGATCAAGTCCCCACACCTCTACCCAACCCCACCATGGCCACCTAACCATGTCCCCAAGTGCCATGGCCACACAGTGCTTGAACACCTCCAGGACTGGCGACTCCACCACCTCCCTGGGCAGCCTGTGCCAAGCCCTGGCCATGGTCACCACTATCATTTGGAATCCACAACTAAGGATATGCTGTAACCTAATAAACCTCAGGGCACCTTAAACTGGGGAGGGAGCTGCTGTGATCCCCCTGAGCCCAGCACTTCTTTAGGGCTCCATTTCCTGGCATCTTGGGGCCTATTCTTCTCACTTACAGGATTAGCTTAGGGAAAGGTGCCAGGATGGGAGGCACTGGAGCATGCTCTGAAGCCTTTAAGTCAAAAAATGGTGATTTGATGAAGCTGAGGTGTTTTTAGGGGGACTTTTGAGGGAGCACAGGGTGTGTTGGCTGCTGCAGTCCCTGAGGGTACGGGGACAGGGCCGCAGCGAGCTGTGTCTCCAGCAGCCTTGCAAACCAAAATCCTCTTTGCATTTATCTTCCTGACAGCCCAGCCCTGTCTCATTGCTCTTGGAGATGCCCCAGATTCACCCAACAAACCTCCAGGGCCCTGAGTCCTCCCTGCAGCACTGTGCCTCAGTTTCCCCCTCCTAAAGGGGAAAGCCTCTCCCCCTGGCAGAGAAGAGGCAGCTTACCCTCACAGCTGCAGGAGAAAATGGGGTTCACATCCCTCCCCACCACTCAGCAGCAGCTGCCATGGGGATGCACTGAGCCCAGGGTGCTGCAGCATCCCTGCCCAGCCAGCCCCACTTAATGTGGCCTCATTACAGGGAGAGGGTGGAAGAAATGAGGTGGCAGAAGTCCTTCTCTACTTGTTACAGAAGGATGAGCCATGGCTAATCCATCTCTATGGGCAACCAGCATCTCAGCCTCAGTTTCCCCAGGCATAAAGCACCAGGCACTCATCAGATTGGCTTCATGAGGGCTCTGATAAGTCAAAGAATCATTTAGGTTGGAAGAGACATTCCAGGTCATTGAGCCCAACCATTAACCCTACTCTGCCAAGTCCACCGCTAAGCCATAGCCCCAAGCACCACAGCTCCAGGGCTTTGAAACCCCTTCAGGGATGGGGACTCCACCACTGCCCTGGGCAGCCTGGGCCAGGCCTTGACAACCCTTTGGGGGAAGAAATTGTTCCTCATGTCCAGCCCAAACCTACCCTGGTGCAACACAAAGCCATTCCTTCTTGTCCTATCACTGGTTGCTTGGGAGAGGAGACCAACCTCCACCTGGCTCCAGCCTCCTTTCAAGGGAGCTGTAGAGAGCAATGAGGTCTCCCTTCAGCCTTCTCTTCTCCAGGCTCAACACCCCCAGCTCCTCCTCCCCAGCCTTGTTCTCCAGACCCTTCAACACAGAATCACAGAACTGTCAGGGTTGGAAGGGACCTCAAGGAGCAGCCAGCTCCAACCCCCCTGCCATGGCCAGGGACACCTCACACTGCAGCAGGTTGCTCACAGCCACAGCCAGCCTGGCTGCAAACACCTCCAGGCAGGAGGCTGCCACCACCTCCCTGGGCAACCTGTGCCAGGCTCTCACCACCCTCATGGGGAACAACTTCTTCCTAACATCCAATCTCAATCTCCCCATTTCTAGTTTTGCTCCATCCCCCCAGTCCTATCACTCCCTGACGCCCTCAAAAGTCCCTCCCCAGCTTTCTTGGAGCCCCCTTCAGATCCTGGAAGGCCACAATGAGGTCTCCTGGGAGCCTTCTCCTCTCCAGACTGAACAGCCCCAACTCCCTCATTCTGCACTCACAGCAGAGCAGCTCCAGCCCCCTGCTCATCCTCCATCTTCATTGCCCTTCTTTGGGCCAGAACATCCGGAGCCCAGCTCCGCCCAGCCGAAGGCAGAGCCAACAGCTCTGTTGCCCCATCCCTAGGGTAGGATCTGGTGGCTCCATGCTGGCAGCACCCTGGGCTCAGCTCAAGCTGATGCCAAGCTGTGGAGCAGCCACTGGCTCCGCGGGGCCGGGCTGGAGCTGTCGGCATTGAGGTTTAATTCCCTCCCACGCTGTTTAAACTCTCTGAGGAAACAGCCTCGGGAAACACTCACAACTGGGCCCTAAATCTCCTCAATTGAGGCATGTAAATAATGAATGATCCGAGGAGCACGGGGCTTGGGAGCTATCCATCGATCTGCTGCCTGTTGACAGAGCTGCTTAGCAGGAGCAGCCTGCGAGGGTTGGGTTCTGGGCACTCTTTGAGCTGGGAGATTACAGAGGGACAGAAGCCTTTGGGTTGGAGAGGCTTTTAAGATCACTGAGCCCAAACCTTAACCCAGCACTGCCAGGTCACCACTAATCCATGGCCCTCAGCACCGCATCTGCACAGCTTTGAACCCCCTCCAGGGATGGGGACTCCACCGCTGTCCTGGGCAGCCTCTTCCAGGGCTTGATAACCCTCAAGGGGAAGAAATGGTTCCTCATGCCCAACCTAAACCTCCCCCAGCACAGCTTGAGGCTTTCCCCTTGTCTGTCACTTGTTACTTGTTCAAACAAGCTAACTCCCACCTCACTGCAGCCTCCTTTCAGGGAGCTGTAGAGAGCAAGGAGGTCTCCCCTCAGCCTCCTCTTCTCCAGGCTCAACACCCCCAGCTCCCTCAGCTGCTCCTCCCCAGCCCTGTTCTCCAGACCCTCCCCCAGCTTTGTTGCCCTTCTCTGGACCTGCCACTCCTCCCAGTTTCATATCACCAGCAAACTGGCTGAGGACCCACTCTGTCCCTTCACCATGCATTGATTTTCATGCAGCCACCACCAGCCACTCACCAGTGGTAGCCCTGACTGAAGCCAGAGCAGGGAGCCAGCCTGGCCACAGAGCTCTCATTGCCTCAAGGGCTCTGCAAGCTCTCCTTGCCTTCCACAGGAAACCTGTGAGCAATTTGGGGACCAGCAGCATCCAACCCCCCCCAAAGCCAGATGAGCAGTAGACCTCAGAGCACCCTCCCCAAGCTCTCCTCTTCCCATGAGGCCTCTTTCCCACATTAATAGCACTCCCATTAAGGACCCACCCTCATTAATACCCCACTGTCCCCTTGCAGCTCTTACTGGGGCTCTGGCATCCATGGGAGATGAAATACTCCTGGGGGTGTGGGGTCAGGAGCCACCCCTCAGCCCACTGCTAATTAAGATAAACAAGCAGCAAATCAATGCAGCCAGTTTTGGGCTCCCTCTTAATTAAACACTCTGTGGGTTATTGATCAGCCCCAAGCAGCCTCTGAGCAAATCACAGCCATGAGTGGGCAGCAGGTGTGTGCCCCAGCCCTGCGCCTGGAGATGCCCTCCCAGCCAGGAACTGAAGTGGGCAAGAGCAGGGGATGGGCTCCATCAGCATGTGGTGGTGCCCAGGGAGGACCATGGCAGCAGGGGACATGGGTGAGCAGCTCCTTGGAGGTCTGGAGCTGTCTGGGCTCAGCCCAGGGGCTCTGGGCAGAGCTGGAGGAAAATGAGCTAGTTTAGAGGTGTTGGCACCAAATTCAGGTGGGACCACAGGGCCACAGCAATGCTGGGAGGGCTGGGAGCCCTCTGCTGTGAGGCCAGGCTGAGAGAGTCGGGGTTGTGCAGCCTGGAGAAGAGAAGGCTCCAGGGAGACCTCCTGGTGGCCTTTCAGCGCTGAAAGGAACTGATCAGAAGGCTGGGGACAGAGTTCTGAGCAGAGCATCGTGTGGCACGACAAGAGGTGATGGTTTGGACTGAAAGAGGGAGATCCAGGCTGGAGCCAAGGAAGACTTCCAGGGATGAGGCATCCTGGGCAGCCTGTTCCAGTGTCTCACCACAGGATCACAGGTTTCACCTCCAGGGCTGGGGACTCCACCACCTCCCTGGGCAGCCTGTGCCAACCCCTGACCGCTCTTGCAGCAAAGAAATGTTTCCTCAGCTCTAACCTAACCCTCTCCTGGCACAGTTTCAGGCCACTTCCTCTCCTATCCCCTGATCCTAGGGAGAAGAGCCCAACCCCCACCTCACTGCGACCTCCTTTCCGGAGCTGTAGACAGCAGTGAGGTCTCCCCCCAGACACGGCCACCTGTGGGCACCGCTGACCCCAGGGCACACGTGTCTGGGCACTCGCTGTCCTGGTGGTCACAAGGATGATTTATCCAGGGCCTCCTGCCACAGTGCCCAGGGGAGGTGACATTCACATCACCAGGGCCCAGGGCGAGGATGCTGGCCCCAGCTGTGGCCCCCAACCCCCCTGGGCTTGATGTGGGAGGCAGCAGCAACCCCTCCCACGCTCCAGCCTCTCACCTCCTGACACATCTGCTGACACAGATGCATCAGGGATGTCCTTGCAACGGGTAGAGAGAGATGGGAGCTTGCTCCAGAGCTCGGGGGGGGGGGGTCATCTCCTGGGATGTGGGGATGAGGACAGCCCCTCCATGCTGCTCACTCATGGCCAGCACCTCCCTGAGGCCCCCCCCCCCCCCCCAAGCTGCTGAGCCCTACAGCTGGGTGCTGGGTGCTGGTCTGGGGATGTCCCTGCTGAGAAAATAGTGGGATGTAGGGACAAAACCCACCCCTTGGGAAGAGCTACGGGGCAGGACCTGCCCTGCTAATGGAGTGCTGATGCTGGGATCCTGCACTCTCCAGAGGTCCTTCCCAGCCCCACACCATGCTGGGATCCTGTGCTCTCCAGAGGTCCTTCCCAGCCCCACACCATGCTGGGATCCTGTGCTCTCCAGAGGTCCTTCCAGCCCCACACCATGCTGGGATCCTGTGCTCTCCAGAGGTCCTTTCCAGCCCCACACCATGCTGGGATCCTGTGCTCTCCAGAGGTCCTTTCCAGCCCAACCACTCTATGATTCTATGATTTTGTTAATCCTCACTCTCCCAGTGCCTTCACCCTAATCCTGGGGAGCCCAAGGAGGGGGTTCCATTGTGGGGTCCCCAGGAGCAGCAGAGCCCCCATGCAGGGCATTGGCTGTGACCAAACAGGAAGCAAGTGAAGGCACAGAAGGTGCAAAGACGCTGAGAACCAGAGACTCCACTTAGTGTCTTGGAAACAAGTTCTTGACCTACTTCCAACTTGCAAAAGCCTTTGTGGCATGGCAGAGGAGAAGAAATTAAAGGCACCGAGCCCTGACTGCCTGCTGGTACCTGTGGGGGGAGGGTGGTGGTGAGCAGGATGCCTCCAGTTGTGCCAGGGGAGGTTCAGGCTGGAGATTAGGAAACATTTCTTCCATGAAGAGTTCTCAGGCACTGGCCCAGGCTGCCCAGGGAGGTGGGGAAATCACCAGCCCTGGAGGGGTTTCAAAGCCATGGGGATGTGGTGCTGAGGGCCATGGTTTAGTGGCAGTGACTTAGCAGCAGAGGTGGGATTGTGAGCTCTGGGCCAGTGCTTGGATGTGATGACCTCAAAGGGCTCTTCCAGCCTCTGCAGTTCTGGGGTTGTAGGTGGCCCTTGGCCAAGATGCTCAAGGCCCCAGCAGCCCCCATGTAAAACAGGGGAGGAGGGAAAAATGAGGTGACTTAGACTGGAGATTAGGAAGAAAATCTGGAGAGTGAGGGTGGGGAGACACTGGCACAGGCTGCCCAGGGGGGCTGGGGCTGTCCCCTCCCTGGAGCTGTTCCAGGCCAGGCTGGATGAAGCCTTGAGCAGCCTGGGCTGGTGGGAGGTGCCCCTGCCCATGGCAGGTCTTTAAGGTCCCTTCAAACCTAACCCATTCTGTGAATCTATGATGCTATGAAAGAGGCACAAATTGAGTCTTCCCCAGCTGTTGCAGCCCCACCCCCCCCCCCTTGATGCCAGCAGCTTCTGGAGGCCTCTTTTTGCCCCCCAGCATCACTGCATTTAGGAGCTCCCAGCACAGGGCTCCAGCATCCCAGATCTCCAGGATGTGACTGGGGGAGCTGGGGCCCCAGGCAGAGATTTGGGGTGCCCCAAATCCCTCACCACAGCTCTCCCAGCACCCAGCCAGCCCCCAGCACCCAACCTCTGGGCTCCCTTTCCTCTCCCCTCTTCCCCCACCCTAAACCTGGCTATTCATTTCATTTCCTGCATCCAGCAGCGTTGCCATGGGAACGTGGTGGCAGTCCCAGCTGGCTGCTCTTGTCTAGACACTGGACCCCAGGAGCCCAGCACCAGCAACCTGCTCCACGGGCTGGATGTGGCCCAGGGTGAGCTGGACCCCTGGGTAGGGGTCACTCAGGGCACCCAGCCCGGGGAGTACCCAGCACCCACATAGGGCTGGGGCCACACCAAGCCTTGCAGCCTAAAGCTGTGCTCCTGGCTTCATCCACCCTGGGGGGGGGGGACTCATAGAAGGAGGGCTGGGAAACGCAGTCTTGGGGTGGCTAATGGTGATAATAATAATGATAATGAGGATAATAATGATAATAGTGACGATGATGATGATAATAGTGATGATGATGATGATAATAGTGATGATGATGATGACAATAGAAGAATCATAGGAGAATCATAGAATGATAGGGGTTGGAGGGGCCCTCCAGAGATCTTCAAGTCCAACCCCAAGAATGATAACAATTACAAATAATAATCAAAAACTAATTAAAATAGTAATAAAGAAATATTTTAAAGTAAATTACTAAAAATAATAATAGCAGTGATGGTGATGATGATGATGATGATGATGATGATGATGGTGATGATGATCTGTACTTAAATGTTGTCCCAGGGTTGCAAATTCCCGCCCTGCTCAAGGCAGGTCAAACCCAGCCCCCTCTTGTTTTGGCATCATCATAGAGAAGGGAAACTGAGGCACTCCCAAACCTTCCCAGTGCTCCTCCAGGCTGGGAATGCCAAAAGCTGGGATTTGGGCTATGGAGAGGGCTGGGATGCTCCATCACCACCCCAGGCTCCTCCTGATTCCTGCCCCTAAAACAAAGCCCTGAGCTGAGCCCTTCAGCCCCCAGATCTCTGGGTCTGGGTGGATTTGGTTCTTGCCAGCTCTGGGGTCCCCAGTGAGGACCCATGGGGGGGTCATTATTCCCGGAGGAATTCCCAGAGGGAGGGTTTGTTTCTTCCCAGGAAGCATCAGGAATTCCCCCTGAGCAGGCTGGTTTAGCTCTCCAGCAGTGTCACATCTGTTTAGCTCCAAGATCCCATCTGTCATCTGCATCCCATCAATGCCAGCATGAGGCTTTCCCCCTTCCTCTTGCCCCCCCAGCAAGGAAACATCTCCCTGCCAAGGGGGAGAGAGGGAATCGAAGCAGCTCAATTCCCTGCCTGGCTCTGGCATGATGCCCTCCTGTACCATAGGCTTTATCCCACAGGCAACTGCTCCATCCCTTTGGGAACCACTCAGGAACCCCCAACACATCCAGGTGTCCTTGCAGGAGCTGATGGAACCCTCCTGTCTGCTCTGCATCCACTCAGCATGACCTTGCAAGTGAACCTGAAACAACCCAGGCTCCTAGGCGGGGAGGACATGGGGTGGTGGCACTCATGGGATGGGGTAAGGAGGTGCCAGCAGTCTCCCTGGAGGTGGGGTAAGTGCCCAAGGAGGCACTTGGCATAGAGGGGAAACTGAGGCATAGGGCTGCCACCCCAGTGGGACCCAACCACAGATTCCCATGAGGCTGAGGTGCTGCTTGAAGCTCCAAGGCCACCAGTGATAGCTGGAGAAGGGCTGATCCTGTACTGCCCACTGTGCTGTGCCTCATTTTGCCTGGGAAATGGGCTGAGTCCTACCTGGCCCTGCTCAGCACCACACTGGGAGCATTTGCTCTCCTGGCCAGGGGGACCAGGTCCATCAGCAAAGGCTCAATGGGGAAACCGAGGCACAGAGGGGTGACGAAGCAGACCTGGAGAGAGGCTGTGCCTTGAGGACACTGAGGTGAGAGCTGCTCTGAGTCCACAGGAGCTGGGCTGGGACCCCTGGCTTGGCACAGAGAGGTGGGATTTGGATTCCTGAATGAGAGCTTTTAACCTGAATTAGGCCATGAGGAGATCAGGAGGAGACATGAGCAAGGGCCACAGGGCTGCAGGAGGAATGGGCCCAGGGCATTGAGGGGACCCAGGGCAGAGCCAAGGCACACAGCCTCAGGCAGCCCCAAGCAGAAGTCCAGCTGCAGGTTGGAGCAAATCCATCTGGAAGCAGAGGGGGGAATGAAGGAGCTATACAGCCCCATGCCATGCCTGGATACTCCCATTGTGTGTCTGGGATGCAGGGGAGCCTGCTGCCCCATCCATTCACCCACCCACCCACCCCACTCTAACCCACCCCATCCCTCCTATGCATCCTATCCATCACATTACATCCATCCATCTCATCCCACCTCATCCCATCCATCACATCCATCCTATCCATCAATCCCATCGACTCTGTGCAACCCATCTAATTCATCCATCCCATCCTATCCATCAATCCCATCCATTTATGCATCTCATGCATTCCCTTCCTCCCATTCTTATCCATCCCATCCATCAATCTCATCCCATCCTATCCCTCCCATGAACCCCATCCATCCTATCCACCACTCTATCCTGTGCATCACATGCATTATCGTATCCATCCTATCCCTATTATCCACCTCTGCCTCCTATGCATCCCATCCATCAATCTCATCCATTTAGCTATGATCCCATGCATTCCATCCATCCTACCCAACAATCCCATCACACCCATCTATTCCATCTCACCTCCTCCTATGCCTCCCAACTATCCCATCCCATTCCTCCTGTGCATCCCATCCATCCATCCATCAATCCCATCCCATCTATCCTGGCATCCCAATCATTCCATTTTATCCATCCTCTCAATCCTATCCCATTCCTCCTATGTATCCATCCATCTTATCCATCATAGCCATTCCTCCTATGCTCCCATCCATCTTATCCATCCTATCCCATTCCTCCTATGCATCCCATCCATCCTCTCAATCCCATCCCATCTATCTGTGCATCCATGCATTCCATCCATTTTATCCATCATATCCCATTCCTCCCACGTTTCCCATCCTTATCCATCCTATCCCAGTCCTCCCATGTATTCCATCCATCTATCCATCAGTGTCATCCATTTATCCTACACAGGTGGTTTGGAGCACAGCCCTGTGAGGAGAGGCTGAGGGAGCTGAGGAGGCTCAGGGGAGACCTTCTTGCTCTCTACAACTCCCTGAAGGGAGGTTGTAGCCAGGTGGGGGTTGGTCTCTTCTCCCAGGCACCCAGCACCAGAACAAGAGGACACAGTCTCAAGCTGCACCAGGGGAGGTTTGGGCTGGATATTAGGAAGTCATTCTTCCCAGAAAGAGATATTGGCCATTGGGATGTGCTGCCCAGGGAGGTGGTGGAGTCACCATCCCTGGAAGTGTTTAAGAAGAGGCTGGATGAGGCACTTGGTGCCATGGTTTAGTTGATTAGATGGTGTTGGGTAATGGGATGGGATGGGATGGGATGGGATGGGATGGGAGATGGGATGGAATGGAATGGACGGAATGAATAGAATGATAGAATAGAATAGAAGTGAGAGAGGATAGAATAGAATGAATGGAGTGGAATGGAATGGAGTGGAGTGGAGTGGAATGGAATGGAAATGGAATGGAATGGAGGGAATGGAATGGAATGGAATAAACCAGGTTGGAAGAGAGCTTTGAGATCATCGAGTCCAACCTCTCATCCAATAGGTTGGACTCGACCTCTGAGGTCTTTCCCAACCTGGTTCATGCTCTACTCTGTATGGTCTTTGAGATCCCCTTCCACTCCAACCCATTCCATGGCTCTTGCTGACACAGCTTACCCTGGAGGCAATTTCCATCCTAATTCTGCCCAGGGAAGTTCTTCAGCCCAAGAGAGCTGCGAGGAGCAAGAGGGAATCTCT
The DNA here is from genome assembly GCA_015227895.2 of Colaptes auratus. Lineage (NCBI taxonomy): Eukaryota > Metazoa > Chordata > Aves > Piciformes > Picidae > Colaptes > Colaptes auratus. The sequence goes on from CM026895.1 coordinate 6,691,713, forward strand.
CCTGGCTCTCAGACGGCGTCGTTGACAATGTAACCCAAAAGAGGAAAGGGGGGGGGGGGGGAGTGGGGGCGGAAATGAAATAAATAAATCTCTCTCTCTTAAAAAAAAAAAAAAAAGAACAAAAACAACCAAAAAAAAACGTTCAAAAAGAATCCAATTTAGTGACTTATTTAGTGACACCTTTCCTAATCAATCCTCCCAGGAAAGAAACACTGATTAAAGCCGAGCGCATCGCTATGGAAACCACCCGTCCCTCCCTCCTCCCACCACCCTGCGGGCTGGGAAGGAGAACATTGGGTGAGGAGGGGAAAAAAAAAAAGAGAGAAAAAAAAAAGAGAGAGAGAGAAAAAAAATCTGCCTGGTAACAATCTTCCCCCCCTTCCTGGAAGAGCTGAGGAGCAAAAAATAATCCCCTGGGGAGAAAAAAATAACCCCCCGGGGAGCCCAGGCGCCGCCAAAGGAGCAGCCGGCGGCAGCCGGCGGGGAGGCGAAAGCCCGCACGCCTCCCAAAACATTGATCTTGAGGGGAGGGAAAGGATGGTTGGGAGGAGGAGAGGATGCTCCTGCATCCCACAGGGAGGAAAAAAAGGGGCAGCCTGGAGGAGAGAAGGCTCCAGGGAGACCTTACAGAAGCCTTCCGGTGCTTGAAGAGGGCTCCGGGGGAGCTGGGGAGCGACTTTTGGCAAGGGCTGGGAGTGCCAGGATGAGGGACAATGGTTTTGAGCTGGGAGAGAGGAGGTTGAGACTGGAGAGGAGGAGGGGAATTCTTTCCAGTGAGGGTGGGGAGACATTGGAACAGGTTGCCCAGGGAGGCTGTGGATGCCCCTCCCAGTGCCGGGTTGGATGAAGCTTGAGCAACCAGGGTTAGTGTGAGGCGTCCCTGCCCGTGGCAGGGGGGTTGGAACTGGGTGATCTTTGATGTCCCTTCCAGCCCAAACCATTCTGTGGATCTGCAGGTGGTACCCAGGGGTGCAGCCACCCGGCCCTGCCAACAGGAGTGTTTCTTCCAGCACTTATCCAAATTTTAGGCTTGAAATACAGAATAAACCCACCTTGAGATGCAGGCTGAGGGAGAGGAGCTGCCCAGCACCCCGTGGGGAGTTAGCTGCCAGCACAGGAAGGATTTATAGCACAAACCTGTGGGTTTCTCTCTCCTTGGGGTGATTCCTCAACCCACAGCAGCCACAACATCTGGTGAGGGGCATCACTGCCTGCTGCTGTCATGGCCATGCTCAGCCCTGGGTGAGTGAGACCCTCACAGGCCAGTTTCTGGGAGAGCTGAGGATATGTTCTGGTTCCTACACTGAATAACAGCCCCAAGCTCCTGGTGGGGTGTGCTCTGGCTGGGTGTGCTCAGCACTCCAAAGGCAGAAGGTACTCAAGGCATCCATGAGTGCTGGCCAGGCAAGGACAAATTTTTCCATGGGTGGGAATTCCAAAGCACCCAGGTGGTAGGAAGCAGTGAGCAGCACAGAAGGGACCTGGCTGATTCCCAGGCACCCACAATGTTATTGGGGGCTTTAAGGAGTGAAGTTCTGTCCAGGCATCATTAGTGCCACTTGTTGCCTACTGAGGGATTTAATACCGATCCAACAGGGCTCCCTTGAATTTCCCCCCACCTCCATCACCATGACCAAGGAGCCCCACTCCACCGTGGTCCAGCTCAGGGCTGCAGTCACACAGAGCATCCAGCTGCTGCAATCATCACCCCATCCACACCCCCCCACAGGATGGGATCCGAAACCATCCAGTTCCAAGCCCCTGCCATGGGCAGGGACACCTCCTGCTGGAGCAGGTTGCTCAAAGCCTCATCCAACATGGCCTTGAACACTTCCAGGGATCTCCAGGATTCACAGACTCACAGATTGCATCAGGCTGGAAGGGACCCTCCAAGGTCATCTGTCCACCCCCTGCAGTCAGCAGGGACAACTCCAACTGGATCAGGCTGCCCAGGGCCACATCAAACCTGATCTTGAATTTCTCCAGGGATGGAGCCTCCACCACCTCCCTGGGCAGCCTGTTCCAGTGTCTCCCCAGCCTCACTGTGCAGAACCTTCTCCTGAGGTCCAACCTAACTCTGCCCTGCTCCAGTTCCAAACCATTGCCTCTCGTCCTATCCCACAGCCCCTTCTGCACAGTCCTCCCCAGCCTGCCTGGAGAGGTCCTCTCAGGTATTGAAACGCAGCCCTAAGGTCTCCCTGGAGCCTTCTCTTCTCCAGGCTGAACAGGCCCATTTCTTCCAGCCTGTCTCCATAGCAGAGGTTCTCCAGCCCTCTGACCATCTTTGTGACCTCTCTTGGACCCTCTGTAGCAGCTCCAGGTCCTTATTATGTTGGGGGGCACCAGAGCAGAGTGTGACAGAACTGGATGTGCTGTCCTAATAAAGCACAGACCTGAACATTTGGAGCACTTCCTATAGCAAAGGGATGCTCAAAGCCACCACCAACTTCCCCCTCACGGCCAGGAGGGTTCCATCCTGCACCATCCCAGCACTTAGCAGCTGCAGCGGCTGGGAGCTCATTAGAGGCTCCTAAACATCCCTCACAATCGCTGCCGTTAATTGCTTTGGCCTCTTTTCATCCCCACCACGTTCGGGAGAGGTTCCTTGGGGTTGCTTTTAACCCCTTTGTTGGTGCTGGTGGAGGGGGAGCTGCTGGGGCCGGCCCAGCCCAGCGCCCGCCCCGGGGCCGCTCCGCTCGGCTGCCTGCGTTAATGACAAGCGCGACCCAGGGATGTCACCGCGGGGGACAGCGCCGCGGCTCAGCGGGGGCACAGCACCACCCCAGCATCTCCAGCCCCGCGGTGGGGCCGGCCTGGCCAGCACATCCCCCCACCCCCGCGCATCCAACAAGGGCATGAGCACAGCCCCAAGGCTCTGGGGCCAGCCCCACGTGGAGGAGCCCAGGATTCCCCCCCCCCAAACCTGGGGTTTAACCCCAAAACCACACGGGATGGCTTTGCCGGCTGTGTGGGGGGCGCTGGGCCAAGCCGCCCTGCATTTGGGGGGCACCCCGGGAGGGATGAATCGGAGAAACACCCAAGGGTCCTTTAAAGCTCACCCAGTCCAGCCCCCTGCAGCCAGCAGGGACACCTGCAGCTGGAGCAGGACGCTCAAAGCCACAACCAACCTGACCTGGAACGGTGCCAGGGACGGGGCAGCTCCCACCCTGCTGGGCAGCCTGGGTCAGGCTCTCACCGCCATCGGCATCCAAATGCCTCCCTGGGATCTAGTCGAAAGGATGAGGATTTCCATCGCAAAACACTGGGCAGGCCTCCTGGGGACCCACAGGGATCCCTCCTAGACACAGGATCAGTGCTTCCCATTCTGGGGACCCCCCCCATGAGAAATGGGGCCGTGCCCACCTCCCCTGCTCAATCCCCCCCTCTGCCAGCTGGGGACACCAACCCCACCAGCAAGGCTGCTAACGAGGACAGCACTAATTGATGGGCAGGCAGCGAGTCCATGCCCCATGTATAATTCAAGGCCCTTTGTCAGGGCTGGGTCTGCTTTGTCTGAAGTGTCACCTCCCCACGGGACCCCTCCCGAGCCAGCCACCATGCAGCTCCTTCTTGAGGGGGGCTTGCTTGATGAAAAATAATTAGGGCCTGTGAGCTGCTGCAAGGCAGGAGATGAGGTCAGGGTCGTTAGCAGGGCCGTTAATGGGCTGGCATCACCCTCGGTGAGAGAGGAGTGAAGCAGGTGGACGTGGGGAGAGCTCTGGAGCTGCGTGTGGGGACCCCAGGAAATGATGGGAGCAATAATCCTGTGTCTGTGCCATAGGGGATCCCACAGGAGGACCCCAGGAATCCCCAAGTCCTGTGCCCAGGCCATGGATGCTCCCGGGCTGGGTCTTCCCCCTGGCATTTGGAGGTGGAAATCCTTATCCCTCCTGCTGGTGCACCCCAAAGAGGGATGGCTTGGGGCAGCAGCACCCTGTGTGGCAAAGTTTGGGCAGCAGCCAGTCCTGGATGGTGGGATGGGAAGTGCTCACGGGGGATGGGGAGGACTTGAACCAGTGGGGCACAGCCCAACCCAAAATGGGTGAGGGTGTCCCTAAAGACTGCCCTGGCACCACTGGAGCCAGCTGGACACTCCAATTTACCATGGCATCACTCTCCTGTGTGTGCCAACCCAGCCGTCCCAGCACCCTGCCCATCAACAGTGCTGAGCTCAGGGCCAAATCCAGGCTGGGCTTAAGGGGCTGCAGGTTGAGTCTGGTGAGATGCTGCCCAAGGAAGGTTGGTGGCCCTGGGCAAGGGACAGGGATGTCCTCACCACGCTGCAAGGGACCAAAGGGACCTGCCCCAGCCTCTGCTCACTGTCACTACACAACTGTTGAGCGGTCGGGGGGGGGGGGGGGGGGGGGGGGATGGGGAAACAATTACAAATCCCAGAGTAAAGCCCTTGCGATCAATGAGGATTACTGAGCAGGTCACAGCAGCCTGCTGCTGCCCAGATTAGATCTGTGTTGGGAGCCACCACAGACACCATCCCCAGAGACACACTTCCCAGAGATGTAGTTCCCAGTGCCATGATTCCCAGAAGGCAATCAAACAGGTCCCAGCACCCATCCTGCATGTGCCTCCCCGTCCCTCCTGCTCTGTCCCATGTCATCCTTCCCAGGAAAAAGGGGGTGACAGCCTGGGTGTCCCCCAGAGCGAGGCAAGGGATCAAGGTGAGTGACATGGGTTGCAGTAGCACAGCCAGAGGACAGAGGTGCCAAAGGCATGGCTAGGATGGGCACCAGGACCCTCAGCCCTTGGGGGTGAGCCACAGGCCCTGCGAGCTCACACCGGATCCCAGCCCACAGCATCGTCCCCACAATGTCCCCACCGAAGCCCATCTGTGGTACCTATGGCCATGGGGCTCCTGATGGCCACACTGCCACGCCGGGGGGATGCCACCCTCCAGCAAGCCCCCCAGCGCCATCTCCCGCCCCGGGGAGCAAGGAGACACCAGAGACCCTCCCCACCCCATCCCCCAAACCTTGCTGCACCATCGTGCCCCTGCACTGCTGTGGGGACTCAGTGCCAGACTGTGCCACTCCGGTGCATCCCAGGGCTCCTGCTGTGCCCGCCCGAGCTGAGCGAGGGGAACCGAGGAAACCCTGCCAGATGCTCCGAGAAGGGGCCAGGGAGGGAGCATTTTGCCTCCCAGTCCCTGCAGCTGCCGAGGGGAATTGGCAAGCGGCCGGCGACCGGCTGGGAGTGGCGGCAGAGGAGGGGACAGGAGGTGGGGGGGATCCGGTGTGCAGATGGGAAGGCCATGCCCCAGGGGCGCGCCAGGCTGTCGGGGAGGGGAAGGGGGACAGGGCTGAGCCAAAACAGGAGGGGGGGGGGAAGAGAAATATCACCTGGGACTGGAAAGGGTCAGTGCAGAGCTGCCCACCCCGTGCCCGGGTCCCCTCCCGGGGCTGGGGGCAGGGGGCAAGGGAGCAGGGACCTTGGCTGCACCCCAGGGCCACAGCCATGCTGCCCAGCCTCCCACTGCTGCTGGCCATTCGGTGGAGAGGAGGAGGAGGAGGAGGAAGAGGAGGAGGGGGGGGAGGATGCGCTGTAGGAGAGAGCCCCGAGGGGAAGGGACGAGGACTCTCAGCTTGACATTTCCAGGCAACAGCTGAGAGACCACCATTAATCTGAGCCACTGCTGCTCGGGAGTGGAGAGCAGACAGCTCCTCCCGTGGGCTCAGCATCCCTCACTGTGCTGACCCAGCATCCTCTGCTGCCAGGCTGAGCATCCTCCACCATCACCCAGAGCATCCTCCACTCCTCCAGCATCCTTCAGGATCCCATCAAGTACCCTCTCCTACCCTCCCACCCTGAGCAGCCTCCATGATCTCCTCAAGCATCCTCCATGACCACCCTGAGCATCCTTGTCTTCCATCTGAGCATCCTCCACCATGACCCTGAACATCCTCCACTGCTCTGGGACATCTCCAGCCTGGCTTTTTTGTCCCAGGCTGCCCCTGCAGGGTGGCACCAGGAGTCAAGGTGCCAGGCAGATGCACCACTCCAGTGCCATGCCCACAGCTCCTCGAGTCCCAGACTGGATGGGTCCTGAGGCAAAGCCATTTCCAGTCCCTCCCACTGCCTCTTCTCTGGCTCCCAGCGCTCCCCCTGTCCCCAGCACACAGGTGATGAAGGGCCTCACTATTGATCCTGTGATGAGAAGAGACCAGACTGACCCAGAGCACTAATTAGCCCTAACCACGACAATTAGCCCCAGAGCCAAGCACCAGGTCAGCTCTCAGAGCTGGCCCTCTACCCTGCCTTTGGCTGTGTCCCTGGGTGGCTGTGACCCTGGACCCTGGGTGTGCCCTGCTTAGTGACCCCAGATCTGGGCAGGGAGGATGAGGAGGGTGCTGGGGCACAGCCAGGCCAGGAGCCCACAGCCCAGCCAGTGCTGGTGGCTTTGCAGTGCCATTGTTGTCACCACCAGCCCCGAGGTGCCCGAGGGATGAGCCATGCTGCAGTGTCACCTCCTCCCCAAGGGGACAGGTCCCCCTGGCTGGGTCAGAGGCAGGATATGGCCCTGGTGGCCAACTTGCACAAGTGCATGTGGCAAAGGGCTGCGTGGGGAGTCCCCAGCTTGGGTGACTCCTCAACCCCCCACCAGGGCCTGCAAACAGCCCCCAGCTCAGCTTGGGGTCCCACCAGCCCCAGGGGGTGGAGCTGGATTTGCTGCACCCCCAGATACTTGTGGACTCCAAACCCATGCTACACCCTCTTGCAGCCCTCCCTCAAAGCTTCTGCTTCCTAAACACCACCCCCCAACATCACCCAGACCTGCAGAGCCCCCAGCAGCCACACCAAGACCCCAGCTCCCTGGGGGCTCCCAGTAGCTGATCCCCAATGGGGAAGGATGAAAGTGTTGGGGTGGCCTTTGAGGGTTGAAAGGGCCCTGCAGAATTCTGTGCCCTCACAGCTCAGTCTGCGTCTGGGGACCACAGAGGTGAGAAGTTTGACTTGGGAGCTGTCCCCTTGTGCAGCCAAAGCTCCTTGAGAGGTGGCAGTGGGGTGGCCCTCAGCCAAGGCAGGACCAAGCTGCTCCACAGATCCCCCAAGGGGCTGGCAGGACACTTCCTGTCCCCATTCCACCTCGTGGTCCCCCCCAGGGCTCATGAAACAGCATCAGGAGGATGTTCGTGATTCATCTCTTGCCTCAAGGCATGGACTGATGGAGGCCACGAGGGAGCACACGGGGACAGGAGCAACGGGAAAAGAAGCTGTGATCAGCATCCCTGCAAGGGCTTCCCTCTTCAGTGGGGTTCCCCTACAGCCCCCCCGAACTTGTGCACACTCCTGGGCATTGCAGCAGCCCAAATGAACTCCCCTTAACCCACCCCACATCCTGCATCACTCCAAACCCTATCCCCAGCCCTCCTGCATCCTTCCCTTGCAGCTCCTGCCTCCTAACCACCCCAGGATCACTGGGATGGCTCCAGCCTGAGACCCCAACACCATGCTGAACCCCTCAACACCATACTGAACCTCCCAGCACCATGCTGAGCTCCCCAACACCATACTGAACCCCTCAACACCATACTGAGCCTCCCAGCACCATGCTGAGCCCCCCAACACCATGCTGAACCCCTCAACACCATACTGAGCCTCCCAGCACCATGATGAGCCCCCCAACACCATGCTGAACCCCTCAACACCATACTGAGCCTCCCAGCACCATGCTGAGCCCCCCAACACCATGCTGAACCCCTCAACACCATACTGAGCCTCCCAGCACACCATGATGAGCTCCCCAACACCATGCTGACCCCTCAACACCACATTGCACCTCCTAGCACCATGATGAGCTCCCCAACACCATACTGAACCCCTCAACACCACACTGAACCTCCCAGCACCATGATGAGCCCCCCAACACCATACTGAACCCCTCAACACCACACTGAGCCTCCCAGCACCATGCTGAGCTCCCCAACACCATACTGAACCCCTCAACACCATACTGAGCCTCCCAGCACACCATGCTGAGCCCCCCAACACCATGCTGAACCCCTCAACACCATACTGAGCCTCCCAGCACACCATGATGAGCTCCCCAACACCATGCTGACCCCCTCAACACCACATTGAACCTCCTAGCACCATGATGAGCTCCCCAACACCATACTGAACCCCTCAACACCACACTGAACCTCCCAGCATCATACTGAACCCCTGAACACCATGCTGAGCCTCCCAACACCATGCTGAACCCCTCAACACCATGATGAGCTCCCCAACACCATGCTGAACCCCTGAACACCACACTGAACCTCACAGCACCATACTGAACCCCTGAACACCATGCTGAGCTCCCCAACACCATGCTGAACCCCTCAACACCATGCTGAGCCTTCCAGCACCATGCTGAGCTCCCCAGCACCATACTGCCCCCCTGAACACCATGCTGAGCCTCCCAGCACCATGCTGAGCTCCCCAGCACCATACTGAGCTCCCCAGCACCATGCTGCCCCCCTGAACACCATGCTGAGCTCCCCAGCACCATACTGAGCTCCCCAGCACCATACTGCCCCCCTGAACACCATGCTGAGCCCCCCCAACAGCATGCTGAGCCCCACCAGTCCCTGTGGGCTCCCAGCAGCTGAGCCCTGAAGGGCAAGGGGGGGGGGAAATCACCCCAGTGTGGGTCCCTGTGCAGGGGCAACTGGTTGCAAAACTCATTATTAAACACCAGGGCAAAAGGTGTCAGGGTGTGACCTGCCCCAGCTGGAGAAATCCCTGCTGACTGCAAGAGGGGTTGGATGAGAGGACAGTCGAGGGTCCCTTCCAACCTGATGCATTCTGTGGCCCCCCATGGGGCTGGGAGGGCTGGCGGGGGGGGTCACATCCTGCCTCATCACTCCCACCCTGCTGCAGGCAAAGCAGCACTTGGGCAATTGTGGTTTGGGTTTTTTTCCTCCCCTAAATCTCTTTCTGCTGCAGAGCAAAACCTGAAGCCAGGTGAAATTTCCCAGCTAAGCAGACAGGAGCTGTTATTAATCTTATTAATAAAGCTCTTGGGGCTTAATGTCCTGTTTAAACACGAGAGGGGCTCCTGCCTGCCAACTTTGCCTTCCCAGTTTTCCAGGCTGTTGCACACAGCTTCTGGAAATCGAAATGAAGAGCTGCCTCCAGCAGGGAGGGGAAGGGGAAGAAGAGCCTGAGGGGCCCATCCTGACCCCTCTGCCCACCTGAGCACCCCTTGGGATCCTGGAATCCTGGAATTGTTGGGGTTGCAAAAGACCTCCAAGATCATCCAGTCCAAGCATCAACCCAACACCACCATGGCCACAGGTTTCTGCAGCACCTGCAGGGCTGGGGACTCCACCACCTCCCTGGGCAGCCTGTGCCAACCCCTGACCACCCCTGCCCCCAGCCTCTTGCCCCTTACCCTTGCTGAGCATTGATCTAATCCCCTGGGGCTGCCCCTCTCCAGGCTCAACAGCCCCAGGGCTCTCAGCCTTAGCTCCTCACAGAGATGCTCCAAGCCCCTCAGCAGCTTTGTAGCCTCCCCTGGACTCTCTCCAGTAGTTCCCTGTCTCTCTTGAACTGGGGAGCCCAGAACTGGACACAATACTCCAGATGTGGCCTCACCAGGCAGAATAGAGGGGAAGGAGACCCTCCCTTGACCTGCTGGCCACATGCTTCTTACTGCCCCTCAGGACGGGCTCAGCCTTCTTGCCTACAAGGGCACACTGCTGGCTCGTGGGGAACTTGTCCCCCAGCACTCCCAGGCGTTTCTCCTAGGAGCTGCTCTCCAGCAGGTCACTCCTCACCTCTACTGCTGCAGGAGGCTGTTCCTCCCCAGGGGCAGGACCCTACGCTTGCCCTGGTTGAACTTCATGAGGTTCCTCCGCCCAACTCTGCAGCCTGGCCAGCCGTGGCTGACTGGCAGCACAGCCTGAGGAGGTGTCAGCCACTCCTCACAGTTTCCAATCACCAGCAAAGTGGCTGAGGTTCCACTCTGTCCCTTCACCCAGATCACTGATGGACTGATTTGCATGCAGCCACCTCCAGCCACTCACCAGTGATGGCCCTGAATGAAGTGTTAGGTATTAGGTAACAGGTTGGACTTGATGACCTCTGAAGTCTTCTCCAACCTGGTTGATTCTGTGAGAGCAGGGAGCCAGCCTGGCCATGGAGCTCAGCATCACCTCAGGGCTCTGCAAGCTCTCAGTGATTCTGTGAGAGCAGGGAGCCAGCCTGGCCATGGAGCTCAGCATCACCTCAGGGGCTCTGCAAGCTCTCAGTGATTCTGTAAGGGCAGGGACCCAGCCTGGCCATGGAGCTCAGCATCACCTCAGGGCTCTGCAAGCTCTCAGTGATTCTGTAAGGGCAGGGAGCCAGCCTGGCCATGGAGCTCAGCATCACCTCAGGGGCTCTGCAAGCTCTCAGTGATTCTGTAAGGGCAGGGAGCCAGCCTGGCCATGGAGCTCAGCATCACCTCAGGGGCTCTGCAAGCTCTCAGTGATTCTGTGAGAGCAGGGAGCCAGCCTGGCCATGGAGCTCAGCATCACCTCAGGGGCTCTGCAAGCTCTCAGTGATTCTGTAAGGGCAGGGAGCCAGCCTGGCCATGGAGCTCAGCATCACCTCAGGGGCTCTGCAAGCTCCCAGTCCATGTGTTGGCTCCAGTGATGGTTTTATTCCTCCTCCTCTTTCTTGCTACCACTGCAAGGGCCACCATTGATTTTTCATAGCATTAATTTTTTCTCCTAGCAGAAAGCCACCTGGGATGGAATCAAATTGCTTATCAGCATCTAAACACTTAGAGCAGCTCTGTCTCTTTCAGCAGCCAAACTTCAGCAGCTCAATAAGAGACAAGATCAAGTCTGGCTGGGCAAGACACATGTTCCCAGGCTCCATCTAGGCCACCAGCTTTTAGGCTTTGCTGAGCACATCATGCACCAACCTTTGCTCCCCACGCTCACAGCTTCAGTGTCAGCTCTTCTCATAGAATCACAGAGTGGCTCAGGTTGGAAGGGACCTCTGAGACCATACAATCATAGAATCAATGAGGTTGGAAAAGACCTCAGAGATCATCAAGTCCAACCTGTCACCCAACACCTCATGACTAAGTCATCCAAGGAGAGATCATCTACTCCAACCTCCTTGCCATGGGAGACCTCTCAGCTAGACTTGGCTGCTCAAGGCCTCATCCAACCTGGCCTTGAACACCTGCCTGGAGGGGGCAGCCACAACCTCCTCGGGCAACCCGTTCCAGAGTCTCACCACCCTTGTTCTGAAGAACTTCCTCAGCTCCAGTCTAACCCTGCTCTCCCTCTGCTTCAAACCATTCCCTTTTGCCCTGTCTCCAGACACCCTCAGGAAAAGTCTTTCTGCAGCCTTCCTGCAGGATCAGCCTTCCTTCAGCTATTGGCAGGCAGCTCTAAGGTCTCCCCAACGTCTTCTCCTCTCCAGGCTGCACACCCCCAGCTCCCTCAGCCTGGCCTCACAGCAGAGCTGCTCCAGCCCTTGGATCATCTTTGTGGCCTCCTCTGGACTCACTCCAGCAGCTCTGTGTCCTTCTCTTGCTGGGGACACCAGAACTGGAGGCAGGACTGGAGGTGAGGTCTGAGCAGAGCAGAGCCAAGGGGCAGACTCCCCTCTCTTGCCCTGCTGCCCACACTCCTCTGGCTGCAGCCCAGCACAGGGGTTTCCTGGCTCATCCTCTTCACTTCTCCACAACACGGCCCTCCAAGGCATTTCTTTCCCAGTGCTCATCGCTCCCAGCCCTGTCAGGATCCAGCATGAATGATTTAGAGGCTTCTTCAGCCAGCCTGGTTGGTTCCCTGGGGTGCACATTAGCTGGTCCTGCAAATTTAGACGTAGTGCTCTTTAATCGCCGCTCCAGTCGGGAGCTGGAGCCTCCTGCCATCAACCTGCCTGGCAGCCCGGCAGGAAAAGCCCTGCCTGGGCAGAAGGTGGAGGCACCCCACAAGCCTCACCCACGGGAAGCTGCTCCATGGCCACCCACACCTGCAGACCCTCCTCTGGCTCTTGGGGTGGTCATGCAGCAGGGTGACCGGGATGGGTTGGGGTTTTCTTCATGCCTCTCAGACCTGCAGTTCCCACCATGGGGCTGGCTCCAGGTCCTCACTGCTGCCCATTCCAGAGCATCCCCACCCTGCCATGGCAGCAGCCAGCACCTGGCAGCATCCCCGGGCACCAAGGTGGCCCTGCGCCCGGCGGGGCCCATCCTGTGCTGATGGGGTGAGGGGAAATGAGGGGCCGGGGAAATGGGGGGGGTGAGGGGAAATGGGGGGTGAGGGGAAATGGGGGGTGAGGGGAAATGGGGGGTGAGGGGAAATGGGGGGTGAGGGGAAATGGGGGGTGAGGGGAAACCAGAAGCTCAGCACAACAAAGGGTCTTGGAAACAAGGGAAGAGAGGAAATGAGGGATGAGGGGAAAGGAGAGGCTCAGGGGGGAAAAGGGGCTCAAGAAAATGAGGGGCTGAGGAAATAAAGGGCAAGAGAAAATAGGAGGTGAAGGGAAAGAAGGGATGAAGGGGAAAGAAGGGAGGAAGGGGGAAAGAAGGGAGGAAGGGGGGAAAGAGGGAGGAGAAGGGGGGAAAGAGGAAAGAAGGGAGGAAGGGGGGGGAAAAGAAGGGATGAAGGGGGGGAGGAAAGAAGGGAGGAAGGGGGGGAAAGAAGGGAGGAAGGGGGGGAAAGAAGGGAGGAAGGGGGGGGAAAGAAGGGAGGAAGGGGGGGAAAGAAGGGAAGAAGGGGGGGAAAGAAGGGAGGAGGGGGGGGAAAGAAGGGAGGAGGGGGGGGAAGAAGGAAGGGAAGGAGGGGGGGGGGAAAGAAGGGGGGGGAAATGAGGGGGGGGGGGGAAAGAAGGGATGAGGGGGGGGAAAGAAGGGATGAGGGGGGGGAAAGAAGGGATGAGGGGGGGAAAGAAGGGATGAGGGGGGGGAAAGGGGCTATGGGACTGTGAAAATGAGGGAAAAGGGGAAAGGAGAGATGAGGGGAAATGAGGGGTTGTGGAAAGAAGGGACAAGGGGAAAGGAGGGAAGAGAGGAAACAAGGGCTATGAAGGGCTCAGGAGCCCAGGAAAAGGGGGGGGCAGGGAAATGAGAGACAAGGGGAAATGAGGGGCTGGGGGAAACGAGGGGCTCACCATCCCTGAAGCCTCTGTCAGCCCCCCATTTCCATGGCAACCATGCAAATGTGCTAGCTTTCCGTCCTCATTAGGGAGCCGGCAGCAGCACAAACAGTGACTGCAGCAGATTACATGCCCATTATGAGCAGTCGCACCTTCCGAGCGCTGGTAATTACACCTAATTGTGCATTTAATTGTCTAATTGAAAACCCCCCATCCCGAGTTCAGCCCCCGGCTCCTTTCCCCCCTTTCCTGGCCCTGGGAAGGTAGCTAGGGGCAGCTCTGGCCCTGCTCTCCTCCTGCTGTCCCCAGGCCGGGATCACGATGCGAACCACGCAAAGGACAAAAGATGCCGGCTGGGGTCGGAGGCTGACTGTCACCGGAGCTGGAGCTGGAGGGTTGGTAGCCTAAACTGGGGCGGGAGGGGTGGGGGGGACAGAAGGGGACAGCAGGGGACAGCAGGAGCTGGCAGGGGGTGGCAGGGTCATGAAGCCCCTGAGGATGCAGCTGGAGAAGAGGATGTCACTCACGGCTGGGGGGTGGTTGAGGGATGAGCCCACACTGTGCCTTGGCACATCCTTCACTAAGCCAACCTTGGCAGCTCCTCTCCAGGCCGGGCGGTGGAGGGGTCACCTCCCTGAGGCCCTTGGTGCCCGCCGTGAGCCCCACGGCTCAGGCAGCAGGATGGGACGGGCCCACAGCCCCCGGGAGGCCGGAGCGGGAAGGATACCAGTGGCAGCATGGCACGGCACGGCATGGCACGGCACTGCACACAGCATGGCAGGGCATGGCACTGTGCACAGCGTGGCAGGGCACGGCACCGCATGCAGCCAGCCTGGCAGGCTCCGGCAGGCTCAGCCGGGCGGGAGGTGCCAACTGAGCTTCGCTTTCCCAGCCAATTAAAGGAGAAGCAGAGAAACAAAGAAGAACTGAAAGGCCGGTTCGGAGCGGCGCTGAGCTCTGCCAGGCAGAGGTGGGAACGCTCAACAGCTCCTGTCCCCACCTCGCTCCAGGGCTGGAGGTGCCTCCCGCCCCCCCAGGAGCTCCACTCCGCAGGGGCAGGCAGTGGGGTGGTCACTTCGGGGTGGAGAAGGAGCCTGTAGGAGTGAGTTGCCCTGCCCCTGGGGACAGAGGGGGACAGGACACCAGCCAGGGCTCGGCTTCCAGCAGTCCACATCCCAAACCACCGCCACTGAGGCTGAGCCCACCCCTCCAGCAGCCAACACCACCAAGCTCCGGAGTTAAGAGAGTCACTGCCTGCAGCCCTCACAGCCTCCTGCCCGTGCTGGGCAGCCTGTGGGGTGGCATCACCTCTGGGTTCCTTTTTCATCCAACCACCTCTGCAGCTCTCATCTTCATGCAGAGAACACACAAACCCTCCTGACAACAATGGGCACCCCCGAGAAAGGGTCAGGAAGCCACCAGGAACCCCCCAGCTGGCTGGTTGGTCTCCCAGATGATGGGGAGGAGCAGCACCAGCCCAGGAGGTTTGATTTCATTCCCATCTCATCAGCATCAACGTCTCCAGCAGCCCCTTGTGAGGTGGGGCAGGGCTGGTGGGCATCTGGCAAGTGGATCCTGGGTGGGGGGCACTGCAGAAAAGCCATAAATGGAAGCAAAATCCACTGGGGGCTGCTTCCCCCTGGGAATGGACACCCAGAATCATGCTGGATATTTGGGTGCTCCAAAGCAGCTGCCCAGGCTCACAACAGTGCCATGGCCTGAACACCAGTTCCCCAAACTGGCTCAGGCACAACCACTGCCCTGAGGTCTGGGCTGCACAGGTGGAGCAGGCAGGGCTCTGCCTGCACTGGGAAGGGCATGTGGCCCCTCCAGACCTGCCTTCTGCCACCCCAGCATGGGGGACTTTGGCACCCTGCAGCCGTGGAGCATCCTCTGTGTCTGAAGGTGACAAGGGACCAAGGGCACATTCCCCTTGTCCAGGGGGTACAAGGGACCAGGGCTACATCCTGTGTCCAGGGTGGACAAGAGACCAGGGACATATCCCTCATGTCCAGAGGGGACAAGGGACCCAAGGCACATCCTCTGTGTCTAGGGGGAGCAAGGGACCAGGGACACATCCCTCATGTCCAGAGGGGACAAGGGACCCAAGGCACATCCTCTGTGTCTAGGGGGAACAAGGGACCAGGGACACATCCCTCATGTCCAGAGGGGACAAGGGACCCAAGGCACATCCTCTGTGTCTAGGGGGAGCAAGGGACCAGGGACACACCCCTCATGTCCAGGGAGGACAAATGATCAGAGGCACATGCCCCTGGGAACCAAGCTGGGGAAACCAACTGGGATGTGAGAAGGTGCTGCAGGGTTATGGTGGCACCCAGGGAGATGGCCGAGGGAAGGTGACCTGGCAGTGAGGACCAGGTGGTGGCATCGTCCCAGGACAGGCTGCATGTCACCTGTGCTGCTTTGTTCAAGGGAAACTGAGGCACAGGCTGGCTAGAGAGGTTTGTTCTCACTGCTCCTGGCACAAGCTGACCCCACAGCAATGGGGCACAGCTTCCCTGGAAGCCTCAGTACACACCAGTCCAACCCCAGCCCCAGCAGCAGGGCTGACACCCCATAGTGCAGAGGGCCCAGGACAGGGGTCAGGACTACCTGGCTGGGGGGACATGAGCCTGGTGGTGCTGACCCCATGTCACAGGTGGCCCAGAGCAGCTGAAGCAGAGGAGAGGAGCAGAGCTGGGGTCAGGTGTCCTTCCCACCACCCATTGTCCCTTTCCAAACCCTGGCCCCGACTGGTCCCTGTGCCCCAGCCACATCACCCTGGGGATGAATATTGGCTTCAGTCACCCAAGGGGACACCCTGATGGCACCTGGCATGTCCACCAGCCCAGGGCTGTGGATGAGCACCCAGACACCCCCACCCCAGGCAGGGCACCCAGTGGCACCGTGGGTGCCATCGCTGTGGGCTGGGGGGCTAGGGGCAGAGGGGCATCTCCCCACAGACAGCAGGATGCAAGCTGCTGTCCACAGAGCTGGGAGTGACCTTGGGAGAGCATCCTGCAGGCTGGGAGGGGGTGAGCACGGGGTGGGAAGGCCACCAGTAAGGGACAGTTTCAGAGCCAAGCCTTTGGGGAC
Organism: Colaptes auratus; assembly: GCA_015227895.2. Classification (NCBI taxonomy): domain Eukaryota; kingdom Metazoa; phylum Chordata; class Aves; order Piciformes; family Picidae; genus Colaptes; species Colaptes auratus. The sequence continues at coordinate 6,707,913 of CM026895.1, forward strand.
GCCAGCAGCAGCAGGACACACAGCACAGGTGAGGGGAAAGCCAGAGCCCAGCCTGCAGCACAAAGTTTGTCTGGGTGCAGGAGCTGCTCTGCCAGCCCAGGAGCTCACAGCGATTCTGTTCATCCCCTGAAACAAATGGATGCAAACCCCTCGGATCTGGGATGTCTCAGGGAATGAACAGCGACAGCCTGCCCGGGAGCTGGGTGGTAGGAAAAGCAGCGACCGGGAGCCAGGAGAACTCCCCCAGCCAGCAAACACAGCCTGGCCGATCCTGGCCGAGGGCAAGGAGAGAGAGGCAAAGCAAAGCTCCACAGACCCAGCCGAGGGGACAGCTGGGGACACGAGGCCATTCCCGCTGGGAGCAGCAGGACTTCCCCCGGCGATGAGCCCACTGCAGCTCCGCTCCCCAGGGTTGAGGGTTGGCTTCCAAGCTTCCCACATGCCCCCGGTTACACCAGGTCCCCCCTCCATCTATCCAAGTGTGGGGACCCCTCCCACTCACTGCCTCGTGAAGGATGGAGAATGACCACGAGCCACAGCGGGAAGAAACTGCTGGTCAGCAGGATGTCACCACCACCTCCCGAGCGGATCTGGAGCCTGCTGCCATCGCTGCCTCCATCCATCCATCCATCCATCCATCCACCCATCCATCCATCCGTCTGACTTAGCACCCCCCAATCCCCGGGGACACCACGGGCTGCCCCATGTGTTACCCCACTCCTCATTTTCCTCACCACGACGAGCCTCGGGCAAGTTGTAGGACGCTGATTCTCCGTTAACCAACAGCCCACCCGGGATAAGGCATCACAACCTCCTCAGCGCTGGTGTTAGAGGAAAACCCCCCAGGCCCCTTCCCGCGCCCCCCTCGCCCAGCGGCCTGATGAAGATTGATTCATGGGCGGGGGCAGGCTCAGCTCCCCACTCCGACAGACACCGACAGTCCCGTTCCGTCCAACCTCTCCCTCCTCCCTGCCCCCAGCATCCCGGCGCCTCCCGGCTGCGGTCCCGCTCGGCAGCCGGAGAGTTTCCAAAGTGCTGGCAGCTGCTCCAAGTTTCCCAATCGCCCCCGACTCGGGGGACCAGCACCCCCTCAAGACACATCCTTGGAGTCTCCGGGATGGGAAAGCAGCAGTGGGAGCCAACTCGGGGAGAAGAGATTGCAGTTGGGAACAAAGCTCACACCTGCTGGAGACGCATCCCCAGGCGCTGGCAGCGCTGGGAACCGGTTCCCATCTATCTCCCCACAGCCGCAACCGGGCTGAGGCAAGGGGACGAGGCGGGGGCATCGCCTTCCTCCTCGGTCATTCCATTTTTCTGGGGGTTGGGGTTTTTTTTGGGGTGGTAGCGAAGCATCCCCGAGCTGGTCCCACAGCAAGGTCACCGCCGAGCCGGAGCGGGCAGCGGTGCCAGGCAGCATCGCGCACAAAGCACGGCCCCGCATGCTGATGAGCGGCCCCTCGCCTTACCAGCTGCAGGCAGCAGAATCCGACCAGCGTGCATCTCCCGTTGCATCTCCCCATGGTTTGCCCAGCCGGAGCCTCGGGATTGCCCCCACCGTGGCCTTGGCGTCGCCGTCCTCCAGATCCTCAGCAGCCTACCCTCCTCGGGCACAGCCTCCGCCCGGGCAGCATCAGGGGGGCACCAGCAACATGTCCTGTCCTGTCCTCCAGCCTCCGGCCAGCCCCAGCGCTTCCTTCACAGCAGACCCGCCGCTTCCCGCATCCTGCCGGCTTAGCACAGAGGCGGGCAGCGCTCAGGCAGGGGCATCGCCCCCCTCCTCTGCTTCCCCCCCTCCCCTCCGTTACCCCAAACCTCGCTCCCTCTTCCCCCACCCCCGGAGCCCGCTACAGCCCCGGAGCCCGCTACAGCCCCAGCCCCCGGTGCAGGCTCCCCGGGGCCGCGCACCGCTCGCCATCCATCCCCGGGGCGCGCAGGTTTGCGCGGAGCCCGCCCGGCCCCTCTATTGTCTCTCCCGCACAGCCGCGCTCCGCGCCCCGGGGGCGGGCGGGGAGGAGGCGGCGGGTGGGGTCGGGGGCGCGCCGGGCAGGGCGGGCCGAGGCCGCCGGAACAAGGCGAGACGCACGCCCGGCGGGGCCCGGCGTGTGGCGCGGCCGGGCCGGGGGGCCGGGCCGGGCACGGGCACGGGCAGGGGCAGGGTCGGGCACGCACACCGGCGCAGGCAGGCCGGGCACGGAGCACCGGCGCAGGCAGGGCCGGGCACGCAGCAGCGCGCCGAGCACCGCGCCGAGCCCTTAGCGGCGTCCGGGGGCGCCGCAGCGCGGCCCCTGCGCCGCAGCCAGCGGCAGCTGATAGCGCCGGCAGGTCCTTATCGGCACTGTTTGTCTTTTTAATCACTCGTTGGTATTATTCGGTCTTTCTCTTTTTTTTCCTCTTCTTTCTCTCCTTTCCCCCCCCCCCCCCCCCGGAGCCAGGTGCGGCTGAGTTAAATCCCGGCGATTTGCGAACGCTGGTGAGCTGCTGCCCTCCCCCCTTCTGGCACTGCTGGGTTAATGGTTGGACTCGATGATCTTAAAAGCTCTGCGAACCAAAGCGATTCTGTGATTGATATCCTCGGTCCTGCGCTCCTCGGGTGCCGCTTGGACGCGCAGCGCAGGAACCCCGCAGCCATCGCCTCTGGGGGAGTCCCCTGGGGTGGTCCTGCCAGGGCAGCAGCTGGGCATGCAGAGAGGACAGATGGCCCAGCCCTGGGAGGAAATCTCTAAGGTTCCCCCGCAGAGCTCTGCTCTACAGCCTGGTCCACAGGTCCCCCTGCAGAGCCCAGGTCCACAGCCTGGGCCCCAGGTCCCCCTGCAGAGCCCAGGTCCACAGCCTGGGCCCCAGGTCCCCCCCGCAGAGCCCATGTCCCAGCCTGCAGGTCCGCACAGGGTCCACAGCCTGGGCCCCAGGTCCCCCTGCAGAGCCCAGCTCCACAGCCTGGCCCCAGCGCAGAGCCCGCTCCACGCTCGGGCTCCGGCAGAGCATCCTCTGGCCAGAGGGAAGACCGCTCCCAGCCATCTGGCTTTGGGTCTCCGCTCCCCGGGTGCTCACAGGCTGACATCCAGCAGCCCTGGGTAAGGAGGCAGGTGCAGCAGAGCTGGCAGGGTATGGCCCCTGCTCTCCTTTGTTCTTCTTTCACAGCTCACCTTCAGGGGGACCAGAGAGTGCACATCTGCCAAGGAACAGCCAGGATGCTGCTTCCCAGTGCCTCAGAATCCCAGAATCCCAGCATGGTGAGGGCTGGAAGGGAGCTCTGGAGATCATCCAGTCCAACCTCCCTGCTAAAGCAGGGCACCCACAGCAGCTTGCCCAGGATCACAATGCTCCAGGCCTCCAGCACCCTCACACCAAAGATTCTCCTCCTGTTCAGATGGAGCCTCCTGGGTTCCGGTTTGTGGCCACTGCCCTCATCCTATGGGGATGTGTCCCAAGCTCTTGGAGGTTGTCTGGATGCCTAAGGAGGGGAACTAGACTCATCTCCAGCATTGAACTCGTGGGCTCCTCTGGGATTTAAGCACAGCAGAAACCCAGAGCAGAGGGACTGGCCTCATCCCATGGGACTAAACAGATGAGGAGCCAACCACTCCTGAACTTCTGCTTGGCAATGGCTGCCCAAATCCACTCAGCTGAGTCTTCCCTGGCAGCTCCAAAGAAGCACCAGGGAAAGGCAGAAGGCCCTGGTGTAGAATCATGAAAGTGATGCAATGGCAGCAAGAGCCTGCCTGGCTCCCAACCAGGTGGAGTTCAGTGAGGAATCAATGTTAGATTAAAAAAGGTCAATACAGAGTGTCAAGGAGCTTCCCTGGAAGGCAAGGAGATAACTTCATTAGTGAGTGGGTGGGAAACCAGCCCAACCTCCTGTCTTGTGCTCTGCTCCTAACCCACTGCCCTCCAGCCCCCACAGCCCTTGGCTTTTGGGGTTTTCTTCAAGAGAAAACCAAACCCTGCTGACCAAAATTAAGGAGGGATTTGGGAGGAATTACCCTAGGGTCCCAGAATCATCGAATCCCACACTGGGTTGGGTGGAAGGGACCTTCAGAGGTCACCTAGTCCAACCCCACTGCAGTCAGCAGGTTGCTCAGACCCCAGACAACCTGGCCAGAAAAACATCTGGATCCTGAGAAAGATTTAATTGAGGGTGGAAAGCTCTCCAGCAAACCCTCCCTGGAGGAATGAACCTGCTAAAGGAAACAATTCTCTCTGTGCCCACATTATGCTGGGAATAGGTTGGGGTTGAGGCTGCCGTGGCTCCAATATGGGGCCAGAGCCAAGAGGGACCCAGACTCTGCTGGCTGCACAGTACCTGAACCTCCCCTAGAACAACTTAAGGCCATTTCCTCTCATCCAAATCTCTGCTGAGGGATGAGCTCCATCCCTGGAGGTGTTTGCAGCCAGGCTGGCTGTGGCTGTGAGCAACCTGCTGCAGTGTGAGGTGTCCCTGGCTATGGCAGGGGGGTTGGAGCTGGCTGAGCCTTGAGGTCCCTTCCAGCCCTGACAGTTCTGTGATTCTCTGATTCTATGCTCCCTGGATGTGCCAGCCTGGGGGAGCTGCTGTGGAGACCAAGCCAAGGGAGACTAAAAGGGCAGCAAACCTGCAGGAGGAGACAAAGTGCTGAGGTTTTGGCATCTTCATTGGCACAGAAATCACTGAAGGGGCCCCAGCGTCTGGGGGGGTGGGGAGAAGATACTCCTGCTGCTGCCAGATGGGAATGAGTGTGGGGTGAACAGAGCAAATGGCTGGCACAATGCCCCTCTAGTTAAACCAGCTGGGGAATGGCCCCTAACGAGGAGCAGGGGCTGGGGGATTGTGCTCAGCTCAGCTTAAATCCCTCCAGAGGCTGGGGGGTGGCTGGGTTTTGGCTGAAGGGCTGTGAAGGGCCCAGTTCAAGAGGGATAGGGAACTACTGGAGAGAGAGCAAGGGAGGCTACAAAGATGCTGAGGGGCCTGGAGCATCTCTGTGAGGAGCAAAGGCTGAGAGCCCTGGGGCTGAGAGCCTGGAGAAGAGCAGCCCCAGAGGGGATCTGAGCAATGCTCAGCAAGAGCTAAAGGAAGGGGGACTAGAGGCTGGGGCCAGACTGCTCAGTGGTGCCCAGGGACAGCACAGGGGCAGTGGGCACAAAGTGGAGGGCAGGAGGTTCCATCTCAACAGGAGAAGAAAATTCTTTGGTGTGAGGGTGCTGGAGGCCTGGAGCAGGCTGCCCAGAGAGGTTGTGGAGTCTCCTTCTCTGGAGAGAATCCAACCCCCCCTGGTCCTTGTGCTCCTGGGCAAGCTGCTGTGGGTGCCCTGCTTGAGTAGGGGGTTGGACTGGATGAGCTCCAGAGCTCCCTTCCAGCCCTCCCCACGCTGGGATCCTGTGATTGCATTTTCCTCACCTTTCCCCATCCTGAGCTTCTCAGCCTGCCAGTCCCCCCCCAGCTCCCTGGCACTGGGTGGCTGTCACCCAATCACTAGAGAAGCCCCAGTGCCCCCTTCCCATCCTTCCTCAGCTGTGACCTTATCTCAGTGTGGAGCACAGTGCAGGAGCCAGCAGCAGTTTGCCTTTGTAGCTCACAAAAAAAAAGCCCCATCATGAACAGGAGAAAAAAAAAACCCTTCTATTCACTTGCTCCTGTAATTTAATTAGTTTCCCATTAAAGAGAGGCTAAATATCATCTAATCCCCCAACAGAGCAAATAATTGTTTTCCATCCTTTCAGGAATTATCACTTGCTCATTGTAAGGATCTGAATTCATCAGGAGCCTCCCAGCAGCGCTGGGGAGCGGTGGGAAAAGAGCTGGAGGAAGGACAAGGAAGGGATGGCAGGGTCAGGGCTGCCCAGAGCTGAGCTGGGACTGCTGGAGATCCCAGAACCCCTCCAACTGTTTGGGTGGAAAAGACTCCAAGATCCCTGAGTGCAACCAGCAAGCCAGTGTCCCCACTGTGCCCAGCAGCCAGGGCAGGAGCCAGCCCAGCACCCTGTGGTGGGAGGCTCTGGGTACCACATTCACCCCTCACCTGGTGCTGCTGGTGTAGGTGAAGGGGCAAGGACTGGGCTGGGGATGAGGGTGGGGACAGCCACACAGACCCATGCCAGAGAGGCACTGCCAGCCCTCCCCAGTCCCCACCACAAGCAGGAAGCAGCCAGCAGCCCCCCCTGCAGAGCTGCTCCCTCGCACGGAGGCTGCTCATCTGGATCCTGGGAAAGATTTAATTGATGGTGGAAAGCTCTCCAGCAAACACCTCCCTGGAGGAATGAACCTGCTAAAGGAAACAATTCTCTCTGTGCTCACATTATGCTGGGAGCAGGTTGGGGGTGCTGCTGCCGTGGCTCCCATGTGGGGCCAGAGCCAAGAGGCACCCAGACTCGGCTGGCTGCAGCCAGGAACCGGGAGGAACCCAGCCCCAAATCCCCCCGGAGGCTCCATGCCCAGGGCTGGGCATCATCCTGGCCCTGATGCTCAGTGGTGATGCTGACCCTGGCCGTGTCTGTGTGGGCACAAGTGTGACAGAGTCACAGCCTGGGTTGGGTGGGAAAGGACCTCTCAAGCTCACCCAGCCCAACCTCCCTGCACTCATCAGAGCCTTCTGCAACCAGAGCAGGGTGCTCAGAGCCCCACACAACCTGAGCTGGGATGGTTCCGGGGGGGGCAGCTCCCACCTCTCTGGGCAGCCTGGGCCAGGCTCTCAGCACCCTCAGTGTCAAACAACACTTCTCCCTTCTCTCCACTCTGAATCTCCTTTGAGTTCAAACCATCCCCCCTTGCCCTCTCATAAGAGTTCCTGCTCAATGCCCCCAGCTTTCTGCTCAGCCCTCGAAGCACTGCAAGGCCACCAGGAGGTCTCCCTGGAGCCTTCTCTTCTCCAGGCTGCACAACCCCAGCTCTCTCAGCCTGGCCTCACAGCAGAGCCCTTCCAGCCCTGCTGTGGCCTCCTCTGGCCCTGCTCCACCAGGTCCCTGCCTGTGCTGAGGGCTCCAGAGCTGCCCCAGCACTCTGTGCCTGCTCCTCTCTGTACCTGCTCCTGCCTCTCATGCAGTCCAAGCAGTACTCTGCTCAGCAAGGGTCTGCCACGGTCCCGTGTCACCCAGCCCTCCATGGCGGATGCCATCCCCCACAGCTGGCACCAGTCCTCCCCAGTGGGTGCCAGCCCCCGGGATGGATGCCAACCCCTCCTTGTGAGGGCCAGCCCCATGGTGCAATCTCAGCCCCCAAGGCTGGTACCAGCCCCCCACGGTGGGTGCCCAGCTCTCCCAACAGCTTCCCCCCAGCCCAGCAGTGAGCCCAGGGGAAGGTGGCATGGGGCTGGCTGGTCTCACTGGTGCCAGGGGGGGCTCTGCAGAGCTCCAGGCACCACCCCTGCAGCAACTTCCATTGAACCCAGAAACCTTCCCAACAGAGCTGCAGTCACAAGCCCTGGTGTGTGTCCCACCAGGAGCAGGGAGCTGCTCCTCCTACCTCAGCTTCCCAGGGCTGGGAGGTTGGCACTCCCCAGTGCCTCTGCAGGCAGGTGGGCACTGCTGCAGCCCTGACTGCAGGCAGCAGCTCAGAGCAGCCCTGCCTGGGCCTCCTCCTCTTGCTCCACTGACACCCAAATCCCTTGCTCCACAGCTTCTCCCACAGCACCGGGACAGGTGCAGGGAGCAGCCTGGCGAGCCGGGCTGGGCACTCACTGCTGGCCTGAGTTTGGCAGTGCTCAGGTGGCAGCAGGGCACACGTCAGGGGGATGCCCCCAGAGCTCACCAGCCCCTGGCCAGCTGCTGCCCTGCCCTGCCTGGCTCTGGGCCGGGGGGTTTAGCACCAGTCTGCATCACTTCCCCAGCTGGCTCATGGCTCCGTGGGTGGCAGCACCGTGCTGGGGTGTCTGGGGGTACCCACTCACCCCTGGCTGGGGTCTGGAGCCAGCCAGCCCCTGCTGCCCACCCTGCACAGCTTGTGGGACCCCTGGGCACAGCAGCCAGCACCAACAAAGGCCTGCAGGGC
>CM026895.1:6716369-6749783 GCA_015227895.2 Colaptes auratus
GCCTCCACATAAGGGAAGGCAGACCCCATGACTAGTTCTCAGTTACCTGGTTCAGACCCAGTGCACACAGACAATCAAACCATCCAGAGGATGATGAGGAGATGAATCACAGCAGAACAGATTGTCAAGAACAATCCAATCTCCACACCTGGAGTACTGTGTCCAGTTCTGGGCCCCTCAGTTAAGAAAGATGATGGATGCTGGAATGTGTCAGAGAAGGGCAACAAGGCTGGGGAGGGTCTGGAGCACAAGGCTTGGAAGGAGGCTGGAGCACAGCCCTGTGAGAGAGGCTGAGGGAGCTGGGGGTGTTCACCCTGGAGAAGAGGCGGCTCAGGGAGACCTTCTTGCTCTCTAGCAACTCCCTGAAGGGAGGTTGTAGCCAGGTGGGGGTGGTCTCTTCCCAGGCAACCAGCACCAGAACAAGAGGACGCAGTCTCAAGCTGTGCCAGGTGAGGTTTTAGGCTGGAGGTGAGGAAGAAATTCTTCCAGAAAGAGAGATTGGCCATTGGAAGTGCTGCCCAGGAGGTGGGGAGTCCCCATCCCTGGAGGTGTTAGGAGGAGACGGATGAGGCACTCAGTACCGTGGGTTACTTGGTTGGATGGGTTGGGTGAGAGGTTGGGCTGATGATCTGGAGGTCTTTTCCAGCCTGGTTCATTCTGTGATTCCCCTCATGATACAGTCAAAGGCTTGTGTGAAAGGGAGCAAGATGAGCTCCTGTGGTCCTTTGGATGTTTGTCCCACTGCATGCTCCAAAGCAATGTGGAGACCCAATGGCCACTTCATGAACCCCAAACACTCTCAAATAGCCTGTCAGAATGTAGGCAACAACCCTCTGGGCTGTATGAGGTTGAGCATGGACCCACCTTGGACCTGGTGCTGTTTGATGCATCTTTGCTGATGATGGTGAACTGGAGAATATTTAGGTTAGGAATATTTAGGTTAAGTGTAGAGGAAGCCACAATGCTGATGTAGACAATTAGTTAAGTCAGGGCATTAATAATGAAATACTATGATAATTTACACTATAGTAATGAAATCCTACCTCAGGAAGGAAATGCTCTTTTCTGCTCAGTGGAAGAGACCCAGGGAGTGATGATGGATTGCACAGAGTCAGCAGCAGCAGCAGATGTCCTGCTATTTACAGGAGAGTTGTAGGAAGACACAGAGGAAACCTTCTTGGTGTGGTCAGGGAGGAAAATGCATATAACTAGCTAAAGGGGGAGGTCATGAGATGGGGCTGGGCTGTTTTCAGTGGTGCCCAGCAACAGGACAAGGGGCAAGGGACACAAAGTGGCAGCCAGGAGGTGAAGAACTTCAGGAAAAACTTCTTTGGTGTGAGGGTGCTGGAGCCCCGGAGCAGGCTGCCCAGAGAGGCTGTGGAGTCTCTTCTGGAGAGAGTCCAAACCTCCCTGAACATTGTGATCCTGGGCAAGCTGCTGTGGCTGTCCCTGCTTTAGCAGGGGAGTTGGACTGGGTGATCTCTAGAGGTCCTTTCCAAATCCCACCATGCTGGGAATCTGGAATTCTGTGAGGCTGAGAAAGGTCTCAGATGAAGTTGTGACTCAATGAGGTTGGACTCAATGATCCCCAGAGGTCCCTTCCAACCCCTACTGTTCCATGACATTAGCCTGCAGTGTGCCCAGGTGGCCAAGAAGGCCAAGGGCATCATGGCCTGCATCAGCAACATGTGGCCAGCAGGAGCAGGGGAGTCATTGCCTTTTGCCCTGTGTTCAGTATGGTCAGGCCACACCTTGAGTCCTGTGTCCAGTTCTGGGCTCCTCAGTTCAGAAGGACATTGAGACTCTTGAACGTGTCCAGAAGGAAGGGGGAGGGGTCTGGAGCAAAGCCCTGTGAGGAGAGGTGAGGGAGCTGGGGTTGCTTAGCCTGGAGAAGGAGAGGCTCAGGGCAGACCTCATTGCTCTACACAACTCCTGAAGGGAGGTTGTAGCCAGGTGGGGGTGGGTCTCTCCCCAGGCACCCAGCACCAGAACAAGAGGACACAGTCTCAAGCTGTGCCAGGGGAGGGTTTAGGCTGGAGGTGAGGAGAAAGTCTTGCCAGAAAGAGTAATTGGCCACTGGAATGTGCTGCCCAGGGAGGTGGTGGAGTCCCTGTCCTTGGAGGTGTTCAGCAAAGGCTGGATGTGGCCTTGGAGCCATGGTTTAGTGTCAGGAGGTGTGTTAGGTAGTAGGTTGGACTTGATGATCTCTGAGGTCTTTCCAACCTGCTTGATTCTGTGATTCTATGATTCTGTGACACTAGGAGTCTATGATTCTGCTCCATGTTCAAAGACCTCCTGAGTCCCCCCTCAAGTGATGGTTGTGCTTCATTTTAACGAGCTCCTGTTCCACCCAAGTCAAAGGAGTTCTTGAACCATTGACCTTAATGGGATTTGGTGTTGTCAGAATAATAGGCAAAGATTATTGCTTGCATATTGTGCACATTGATAATGGGAATCAAATGATGCTGAGCCAACTTGAAAGGATTACAGCATTCTTCTGCAAGTGCTGGGGGTAATCCAAGTGTGGAGCAAGCTCCCCATCAAAAGGAATGCAGTGCTTACAGATGAAGCAGCACTAGGTAATTTTATGACCATTAATAACCTTTGATGCTCTGCAAACTAAGCCTGTGATAAGGGTAATGAAACCTCCTGCCTCAGGACATCACCACACTCACAAGGGAAAGGGGAATGGATTTGCTTTGCCCATTGAGCAGCCCAGCTAAGCACATTATGAGAGCTTCTGCCCTTCTCTGGAGCTTCAGGCCCCGGCTGTGCTTTGGGGTGGAGGATGCTGGATGCCAGGAGGAAATGTTTTGGTCAGGCGTGGAATTTTTACTGCCTGAAAGAGTGGCTTCCACTGGGTTAGATCCCATAAAGAGAAATGGGATGCCTGCTCCATTAAACTCATTGATTCTTTGGCCCCAAAGTGTAATAGAGTTGGTGTGCAGTCTGAAGAAAAATGCAAAGGGTCCCTGTCTAGGTGCATGCCATAAAAATCACATCAACGTGAAGCAGATTAGGAACCTGCTGCCTCTCACAGAGCAGTAGCAGGTATGGAATTTACCCACCCAAACTTACAAGGCAAACTGAGGTCCTGAAGGGCTTATTAAGCTTCCTGAAGTATTTGATGTGCTAAAGACACATGCAGGATGTCAGGACGAGCCCTAAACACCACCTGACAGAAGCTGTGCAAACAGGATACCAGATGTTGCTGGGAATCCCCAGTGGGTAGATACAAGCATCTGAATCCCTCACAGGAAACTGAAGTGGATTAAGCTAGTTCAGAGGAGAGATCTTCATTTTAATTGTGCTTTGCCAGAAAACCCACTTCTACCATCCCAGGTGTAGGGAGACCACACCTGGAACGCTGTGTCCAGTCTTGGGCTCCCGAGAGACAGAGACCTGCTGGAGAGAGTCCAACCGAGAGTCACAAGGGTGATTAGAGGACTTGAGCATCTCCCCTGTGGAGAGAGACTGAGAGCCCTGGGGCTGTTTAGTCTGGAGGAGAGAAGGCTGAGAGGGGGTCTGATCAATGTCTATCAATATCTGAGAGGTGGGGGCCAAGCTCTTTTGGGTGGTGCACAGTAGTAAGCCAACCAACAATGGATACAAACTGGAACCTAGAGGATTTCACCTCAACATGAGGAGAAACTTCTTCACAGTGAGGGTGACAGAGCCCTGGAGCAGGCTGCCCAGAGAGGTTGTGGAGTCTCCTTCTCTGGAGACTTTCCAAACCCACCTGGATGCATTCCTGTGCAGACTCCCCTGGGTGATGCTGCTCTGGCACCAGCACCCTCAAAATGAAGGAGTTTTCCTTAAGTTCCAGTGAAACCTCTTAGGTTCCACTTTGTCCCTGTTGCCCCTTGACCTATCCTTTGGCACCACTGAAAAGAGCCCAGCCCCATTGCCATGTCCTCTACCATCTAGTGCAACCCCCCTGCTAAAGCAGGGCACCCACAGCAGCTTGCCCAGGAGCACAATGCCCAGGGGGGGTTGGAACTCTCCAGACAAGGAGACTCCACAACCTCTCTGGGCAGCCTGCTCCAGAGCTCCAGCACCCTCACAACAAACAATTTTCTCCTCCTGTTCAAATGGAACCTTCTGGCTTCCATTTGTGCCCCTTGTCTGTCCCTGGGCACCACTGACAAGAGTATGGCCCCAGCCTCTTGCCCCCTCACCCTTTATCTCTTGCTGAGCATTGCTCAGATCCCCTCTGGGGCTGCTCTTCTCCAGGCTCAACACCCCCAGGGCTCTCAGCCTTTCCTCCTGACAGAGATGCTCCAGGCCCCTCAGCAGCTTTGAGGGGAGGAGGAGGCTACTCTGCTGGACTCTATCCATCAGTCCCCTGTCTGTCTTGAACTAGGGAGCCCAGAACCGGCCCCAGAACTCCAGATGTGTCCTCTCTAGGGCAGGACAGAGGGAGAAGAGAAGCTCCCTGGACATGCTGACCACACTCTTCTTCATGCAGCCCAGAATACCATTTGTCTTCCTCGCCACCTTTCTGGCTCAGGGTGAGCTTCTTGTCCACCAGCACTTCCAAGCTCTTTTTCCACACAGCTGCTTTCCAGGAGGCCAGCCCCTCACTGGCCCTGGTGCAGGGGGTTACTCCTCCCTAGGTGGAGGAGTCTACATCCCTGGTCCTTTTCACCTCCTGCTTCCCAAGTAAACTGCCTTTAGAGGAAGATTCATCCCCTTTAAATATTAAATAGGAAAGCCATATAAATTAATGGTGCTGGTTTAAAACCTCCCTTAGAGCCAGGCCCCTCAGCAGTGACAAATTGTCTCATTATGGGACATTAATTTCTTGTAATTTATTTTAGTGAGTGAAGGCAAATTTATGGTGCCCTTTTCCTCCCCCCCTGGGGCATGTTGAGACCCAGCTACCAGGTCAGGGAGAGGTCACTAAGCCCCCAAAGAAATGAACTCAACATCCTGCCAGGCAAAGAAGGAAGGGAGGAGGAGATTGATTAGTCCAACAAAGAGCCAGGGCAAGAGCAGCAATGAACCCTCTGGTCCCCAGCTCTCCCCCACTGTGGCTTCCATCTCCATCTGACAGGTGAGATTCCCAGCAGCAGTGGCATCTCCACCAGCATTGAATTACCATGCAGATGGCTGTGCAATGCCACTGTAAGACTCCACTCTTCACCCAAGCAATGAGTGAGAGGATGAGAAGAAATAGCCTCAAGTTGCAGCAGGGGAGGTTTAGGTTGGACATGAGAGGAAACTTCTTCTCTGAAAGGGTTCTCAGGCACTAGCACAGGCTGCCCAAGGGAGGTGGTTGAATGCCCAGGCCTGGAGGGGTTTCAAAGAGGCAGAGATGTGGTGCTGAGGGCCGTGGTTTAGCACCAGGCTTGGCAGAGTTAGATAAAGGCTGGGATTGCCCAGCACTGGATACCCACAGACACACATGGGCACCTGAAACACCACCACCACTGCTCTGCTGTGAAGGTGCTGGAGCCCTGCAGCAGGCTGCCCAGAGAGGCTGTGGAGCCTGCTTCTGGAGAGAGATTCCAACCCCACCTGGCTGCTGTGATCCTGGGCAAGCTGCTGTCAGTGACTCTGCTTTAGCAGGGCCCTTGGGCTGGATGGTCCACAGAGGCCCCTTCCAACCCCACACCATGCTGGGGTTCTGTGATACTGGCCATGTCACAAGGGGCTTCAGCATGACACGTGGCACATGGAGCACCTGACCTGGACATCAGAGCTGGGATCTGTGATACTGGCCATGTCACAAGGGGCTTCAGCATGACATGTGGCACGTGGAGCACCTGTCCTGGACATCAGAGCTGGGATCTGTGATACTGGCCATGTCACAAGGGGCTTCAGCATGACACATGGCACATGGAGCACCTGACCTGGACATCAGAGCTGGGATCTGTGATACTGGCCATGTCACAAGGGGCTTCAGCATGACATGTGGCACATGGAGCACCTGACCTGGACATCAGAGCTGGGATCTTGATACTGGCCATGTCACAAGGGGCTTCAGCATGACAGTGGCACATGGAGCACCTGACCTGGACATCAGAGCTGGATCTGTGATACTGGCCATGTCACAAGGGGCTTCAGCATGACATGGGCACATGGAGCACCTGACCTGGACATCAGAGCTGGGATCTGTTCCTGAGAAAGAGCTCAGACTGAGAGGGCTGCAATTTCCATCAGGGCCAGGAGCCCCTGACAACCTGACCACCAGATGAAGAGGATGGGTGAGGACTTTTCTCTCCTCCCTTTGCTGGCTGTGCAGTTTTCACAGCTAACACAGCACATTTTCAGCTATATTTATGTATCTATGGAGTAAATAAATTATGCATGAAGGGAATAGAGAATCCCCCCCCTTAAATCCATTATAAATGCTGTTATTACATTTGAATCCTTGATGCACAAAACTCATGATGCACAAAACTCATGATGCACAAAGTCTTGTACTGCTCAAAACTCATTAAGAGCCTTCTTGATTCCCAATCAGATTGCAGAAGCCGGACCTGACCTGCTGAGAAAGTGATAGAATCACAGCTCAAGCTTCTGGGGCATCTCCTGCCCCACAGGGTTGACAGAGTGGTTTAGAGCCCAGTGCTGATAGTTTCACACCTGGATAGAATCACAGAATTGTCAGGGTTGGAAGGGACCTCAAGGATCAGCCAGCTCCAACCCCCCTGCCATGGCCAGGGACACCTCACACTGCAGCAGGTTGCTCACAGCCACAGCCAGCCTGGCTGCAAACACCTCCAGGCAGGAGGCTGCCACCACCTCCCTGGGCAGCCTGTGCCAGGCTCTCACCACCCTCCTGGGGAACAACTTCTTCCTCACATCCAATCTCAATCTACCCTTTTCTAGGTGTTTTTGCCTAGATCCTGGCCCAGAGATCCCAAATGAGTGTGGTTAGTCCAGGAGCTGCTCAGCAAATGACTCTTGTCTTTCAGCTGGGAAAGGGAAGGTTTAGTTACAGGGTGGAAATTAGGTTGTGGCAGCCCCAAGTGAGGGCTGTAACTGGGTTACTGTGATTGCAGGTCACTCTGGCCCTTCCTCCTCCCCAGTCTTCTTCCAATCCCAGTGGAAAGTTAAGGAAACCAGGCAAAAGAGTTGGGCATTTGGCAGGTGGGATGCATTAGGTGATGCTAAATGTTGCTGGGAGAAATTGGATGTTGTACTGAGGGAAACCCTTTTCTTCAGAGCAGGCAGCACAGACACAAAGAGATGCCCCCTCCATGGAGCTCTTCCAGGCCAGGTTGGATGAGGCCTGAAGCAACCTGGGCTGGTGGGAGGTGTCCCTGACCATAGGAGGGGGGTTGGAGCTGGATGATCTTGAAGGTCCCTGCCAAGCCATTCAATGACTCTATGGTTCTGTTGTTAGAATAGAATAGAATAGAATAGAATAGAATAGAATAGAATAGAATAGAATAGAATAGAATAGAAATAGGAGTAGGAGTAGGATAGAATAGAATAGAATAGAATAGAATAGAATAGAATAGAATAGAATAGAATAGACCAGACCAGGTTGGAAGAGACCCTCAAGGTCATTGTGTCCAACCTATCATCTGATACCACCTAATCAACTAAACCATGGCACTAAGGACCCTATCAAGTCTCCTCCTGAACACCTCCAGTGATGGTGACTCCACCACCTCCTCAGGCAGCCCATTCCAATGGGCAATCACTCTCTCTGTGTAGAATTTCCTCCTAAACTCCAGCCTAAACCTCCCCTGGTGCAGCTTGAGACTGTGTCCTCTGGTTCTGCTGCTGGTTGCCTGGGAGAAGAGACCAACCTCTGCCTGTCTACAACCTCCCTTCAGGTAGCTGTAGAGAGCAAGAAGGTCATCCCTGAGCCTCCTCTTCTCCAGGCTAAGCAACCCTGAGGCTTATGGATGGCAAGTGCTGCTCCCCACACCCAACATTTCCCTCCTCAAATACCATCTCCCTGCCCTGAAGGATGCAGAGACCTTTGTCAGCACTGCCCTGGTGTTTGCACCACTGACCTCCACCAGTCCCCTGTCTCTGTGTAAGGACTTTCCTGCTTTGGTGGGGGAGGAGCTGCCCACACCTGTGCAGCCGTGCATGGCCATGCAGCCCTGTGAAATCGTTTCCCCTGCAGCAAACTGTGAACATTGAATCCTGATCTGCCTTGTAGGACAAAAAAAAGATAAAGAACACCCAAAAGGCAGCAGCAGGCACACAACTCACTGGAGGGGAAGCACTTTTCACATCATTGCACAGCTACCTGCTTCCACAAGATGTAATTTCCCTCGCAATTGCCTTCTGCTCCATTAGACTTTGCTGAAGACACAGCCCCTTGCTGCTCCTCAAAGCACAGCTTGGGTTTCCCAGGCAAGCAACCAAGTTGCCCAAAGGAAGGCAAAAACTTTGCTGCAGGGTAATGAGAAGGTTTTGGCCTCTGTCCTGAAGCAGGGATGTGAATGGGGACAAGGCTGTCCCCCTCGACCCTGCCATGACCACACTGCTGTGCCTGGGCGCAGGGATCATGGAATGCACTGGGTCGGAAGGGACCTTTGAAGGTCATCTCCTCCAAGTCCCTTGCAGTCATCAGGGACATCTGCAACTACAGCAGGTTGTGCCCAGCCCCATCAGGCCTGACCTCAAATGTCTCCAGGGATGGGGTCTCCACCACTCCCCAGGGCAAGCTGTTCCAGTGTCTCACCACCCTCACAGCGAAGAACTTTTTCTAATGCCCAACTTAGATCTCCACTGCTCTGGTGTCAAACCCTTGCTCCTTGTCCTGTCATGACAAGCCCTTAGAATCATAGAATCATAGAATCAATAAGGTTGGAAAAGACCTCAAAGATCATCAAGTCCAACCTGTCACCCAAGACCTCATGACTACTAAACCATGGCACTAAGTGCCACGTCCAATCCCCTCTTGAACACCTCTAGGAACGGTGATTCCACCACCTCCCTGGGTAGCCCATTCCAATGCCTAACAACTCTCTCAGTGAAGAACTTTCTCCTCACCTTGAGTCTAAACTTCCCCTGGTGCCAGTCCCTCCCCCACCTGGCCATTGTGATCCTGGGCAGCATGCTGTAGGCAACCCTGCTTTAGCAGGAGGGTTGGACTGCATCATCTCCAGAGGTCCCTTCCAACCCCCACCACGCTGGGATTGTGGGATTCTGGGATTTGACTCTGATCAGGGCCTGGGAGCTTTCACTGTTTGGCTTAATCACTGATCCACCTCCGAAGGGTGCTTTGCTCCTGTGACTGCTGGAAGGGGAGCAGCTCAGCTGTGCAGCTGGCAGAGGATGGTCTCAGTAGCACTGCTAATGTGCTGTGTAATCGCAGGCAGCCGTGCAGGTAGCTGTGGCCAGCAGGAATGCTCATCCCTGAAGGGTCAGGGATGCAGATCAGTATCTCTCTCTGCCTCTCACTCTGGAAAAAGAGTGTGAAGCACAAGTGTCCTGATCTACCTAAGGAGTCCTGATTTACCTGGACTTCAGCAAGGCCTCTGACGCTGTTGCCCATAGCAAACTCCTGGCCAAGCCAGCAGCCCACGGCCTGGACAGCAGCACTCTGCACTGGGTTAGGAACTGGCTGGAGGGCCATGCCCAGAGTGGTGGTGAATGGTTCCACTGCCAGCTGGCAGTGGTGTCCCCCAGGGATCAATGTTGGGACCCATCCTGTTCAGTATCTTTATTGATGATCTGGATGAGGGGATTGAGTCCAGCATCCTGCAGATGACAGCAGGCTGGGGGCAGGTGTGGATCTGTTAGGGGGTAGGAGTGCTCTGCCGAGGGACCTTGATAGGCTGGACAGATGGGTAAAGTCCAGTGACATGAGATTGAACAAGTCTGGGTGCCAGGTTCTACAGATTGGCCACAACACCCCCATGCAGTGCTACAGGCTGGGGAAAGAGTGGTTGGAGAGCAGCCAGGCAGAGAGGGACCTGGGGGTGCTGGTTGACAGTAGGCGGAACATGAGCCAGCAGTGTGCCCAGGTGGCCAAGAAGGCCAATGGCATCCTGGCCTGCACCAGCAACAGTGTGGCCAGCAGGAGCAGGGAAGTCATTCTGCCCTGTACTCAGTACTGGTCAGGCCACACCTTGAGTCCTGTGTCCAGTTCTGGGCTCCTCAATTTAAGAAGGACACTGAGAATCCTGAACGTGTCCAGAGAAGGTTGGGGAGGGGTCTGGAGCACAGCCCTGTGAGGAGAGGCTGAGGGAGCTGGGGTTGCTTAGCTTGGAGAAGAGGAGGCTCAGGGGAGACCTTCTTGCTCTCTACAACTCCCCGAAGGCAGGTTGTAGCCAGGTGGGGGTTGGTCTCTTCTCCCAGGCAACCAGCACCAGAACAAGAGGATACAGTCTCAAGCTGTGCCAGGGGAAGTTTAGGCTGGAGGTGAGGAGAAAGTTCTTCCCAGAAAGAGTAATTGGCCATTGGAATGTGCTGCCCAGGGAGGTGGTGGAGTCAAGGCCCCTGGTGGTGTTTAGGAAGAGACTGGATGAGGCACTCAGTGCCATGGTCTGGTTGATTAGATAGGGTTGGGTGGTTGGTTGGACTTGATGATCTTGGAGGTCTCTTCCAACCTGGTTGATTCTGTGATTCTCTGAGTGATGCATGAACAGCAGTGCTGGATTGGCTTCCAGGGTCTCACTGAAGGTTCCCAAGCCACCCTTTGTTCCCAGGAGTTTGCTCCACCTTGAACCCCATCTCCATTTCCCTGCAGCATGGAAGGCTGAGGTTTGCTGTGGCTCTGATGTCTCCCCGCTGCTCTGTACGGCCTCAGAGCTGGGAGCAGACCCATGCCCAGCACAGTTCAACAGCATGGGGCTCAGCACATGCTCAGAGCTGGGTTTGTTGCAGACCACAACCGGCTCCAGGCACAGCTTTCCACCAGGAGCCTCTCTGTTGCAGCCCTGAGCCATTTCAAATCCATGCCAGCTGCTTTTTACAGAGGAGAAAAGAAAACAACAACTCCTTTGCTTGTGACAGGTGACACCTGGAGGAAGTGCTGGCTTTGACTTCTTGGCATCTCTAGGCTGGACTTCTACACTCAGACCTCAGCAGAATAGGTGTCCCTGGAGCCACAGCAGCTGAATCGGGCAGCCTGTGCTCCAGACTTGACTCTGATCTCTCAAACCCTTCCCCTTTAACCCCTAAATCCTCACTTTGCCCTGCAGCTGGCTCCTTTCCACGTGGGAAAGAAAATGATTAGAAGATGAGGGCAAAATACATGAAGAATGAATTAAACTGTGGTTGTAAGCAGCATAATATCTAAGGTGTTTGGGTTTCAGCTGCTTGTAGCTCTTTTCATAATTAAAAATCAATCATTTATAGGGTAATGCAACAAAGCTGGGGGGCCAAGAAGTATTATCTCCTCCTTATTCAGTCTGCCTGTGCTTGTGGAGCTCCTCTAATATTTAGGTAACTCAGTTTTGAGTCCCCATGGGGACAGAGTCTGTGATCTGAATGCATTTGTCCTCCTGAGAAGGAGCCAGTTATGGACTGGGATGCTCTTAGACATGACTCCCAAACTGGGATGTTTAGTGGCAAAGGGTTGAGTTCAGCCCCCTGCTGGGGAGTCCCAAGGGAGTGGAACCAAGCAGCTTGAAATGACACCACCACGATGTGGAAAACTGCTGCTGAATTAGCCCTTTGGTGGTCCTGCAACACTGCTCAAAGTCCCCAAAAGGAGCTGAGGCCAGGCCTCCTGCAGCATCACCTTCGTTGCAGGGCTCTGATTCTTACTCCAAGTACATCTTTCATTCCTAACCCAGCTAAGTGCCTCCCACAGAACAAAAGACTTGATGAGTTGGTGTCTTCTGATTGCAAGAACCCAGCAAACCCACCCCCACCCCCTCCAAGGAGATCCGACAGCTCAATGACAAAACAAAACCACAAAGGACAAAACCCAAACCAACAACACCCAAAACATCAAACCCCACCCAATGCAGAGAACATTTCCTTCCCCCCAGCTCTAAAGTCACTGCTGCTCAGTAAGTTGCCCTGGGAGATCTGTGAGCCGGAGAGAGAGCTAAGAATTCAAACCCAGGCTGCTTCTGCTGTTGCTATGTGATGCTGTCAGAGCTGGGGATGGGTTTGGGAGATCTCTGTTTGCCTTGAGACAGGGCTGGGCACCTCCAGGAGAAGCTGGTCCTGCCCATGCCCTTGCCAAGAGTGGAGACATTAAGGACCGATGAGGCTGGGAAGACAGAGGTGCAGGTATGCAACATGATTTTCACCCTCCAGCAGGCAGGAATGACAAATGAATGCTCCTGCTGGCTGTGTTGCCCTGGGCAATTGATATTTCAGTCTCTGAGGCTTTTGGGCACAGGCAATTTTCACAGGCAGTTAAAAATAAACCCCAGGTTTGTCTCAGTGACTTTGCACCCAGTACCCTATCAGCAGGGCTTGCCCTGCTCCCGGCAGGGGAAAGGGTTTAAACCCCAGCATCGCTGCAGCCAACAGCCCATCAGTGGCAGTTTTAAAGTCGCTGCTCTCAGGGATGTTGAGTCCTGGTTTATGAGGTGGGGAATGCAGCCAAACAGCCTGAAATGCCATTAGGATGGGAAGGGAGGTGGGGGGAGAGTGGGGAGAGGGGAGGACCGGGAGCACACACACAAAAAAGCAAACAAATACTGTTGCTTTGATTTAATTTCTCCCGGACTTCCAAAGGTCTTGCCATTATTCACTGCCATGCCTCACCTCCTGTCAGTTAGCCCCAGATGAGAGCCCGGGAGCTCGCACCATTAATCACAGCAGGACGTCAAGGTGCTGATGGCCTTGGCAGGGCCGGCCAGAGGAGGGAGGGATGCTCTGGAGAGGGCAGCATGAGGACTGAAGGTCTGGTTCAAGGCTTGCCCTCCTCGGGAAGCCTTTTATGCCATGCAGAAGTTGTGTGGCTGTCCACTGAATAACCTTCCCAGAGCAGATAAAAGCTGCTCATGACAGCACTGGGCACGGCAGCGCTGTCCCTCTGCAGGGTGTATTCATTCCCCTCCAGTGCCCTTTATGCTGCTGCAAACAGGGACTGGTCTGCAGGTTGTTGCCCTCTCCCAAGTGTTGCAGTCAGACCAAAAGCTGGATGTTGTTTAGGAAGTCTTAGTGTTCCGTGCCTCAGTTTCCCCAGCACAAGAGGGGTGGTGACAGTGACTTACCTTGGCCCTTACTTGCAGAGCCAGGGATGGGAAAGGCTCTTTGCTTGCTGTCTTCAAGAACACTCCATGACCAGACAGCAAGCAAAGCCCTGGGTGATGCTGCTTGGGCAGGGGGGGGTTGGACTCAGTGCTCTTCAGAGGTCCCTTCCAACCCTTATCATTCTGTGATTTTAGAATAGAAGCACAGAATCAACCAGACCTCAGAGATCATCAAGTCCAACCTATTACTTTGTACTTGACAACTAAACCATGGCTCCAAGTGCCACATCCCATCCCTTATTGAACACCTCCAGGGATGGTGACTCCACCACCTCCCTGGGCAGCACATCCCAATGTCCAATTACTCTTTCTGGGAAGAACTTTCTCCTCACCTCCAGCCTAAACTTCCCCTGGCACAGCTTGAGACTGTGTCCTCTTGCTCTGTCACAGGCTGCCTGGGAGAAGAGACCAACTCCCACCTGGCTACAACCACCTTTCAGGTAGTTGTAGAGAGCAATAAGTCTCCCCTGAGCCTCCTTCTCCAGGCTAAACACCCCCCAGCTCCCTCAGCCTCTCCTCACAGGGCTGTGCTCCAGACCCCTCCCCAGCCTCCTTGCCCTTCTCATGATTTCATGCTGTGCTGTGGCAATCCTAGAAAAGTGTTAACCTTCCTTCCAGCCCCAAAACAACACTGGGAGGGGGCAGATAAATACAGAGCCCCTTTAACCTAACTTCTCCCTCAAGCTGGCTGACTCTGCAAGCACAAAGCCCACATCAACACACTCCGGGTTCAGTTCCCCTTCCCTGATCGCTGACAAATGCTCTACAAAGCACTGGAGAATCAATAGGTCCTGACCCAGGGATCTTATATCCTCAGGGATCAACCCATCTGTGACAGGTCTGAGACCCTGGGAGCGTGGAAAGCCCAGGGCCTGCCAGATGTTGCAGGCACTGGGGGGATCCCCTGACCTTGTATAAATGTAACCTGTGTCACAGGCAGGGCTCAGGGGAAATCCCAGGGCTGAGACTGCTGATGGGGATAATTAATGTTAATCCCAGTTAAGTTGGCAAGCCTAGAGATGACTCAGTGGCCAGCTGGGACCAGTGTTGGCATGCTTTCATCTGGAGTGCTGGGACAAGGCTGAGCAGCGAGGAGCTATCAAGGGATCTCCAGCTTGCAGGAGTTTTACAGGCAGCAAGAGCTGCATTTATTTATTTCTTTGTTTGGTGCAGCTCTGGAGAATCACTTTAAAGGAAGGCAGCAGCTTGGTTTCTCAAGCTGGAAATGAGGTTGGCACCGCAGCCGACTTGTTTGTGCCCAGGAAACTGCAGGCGGAGCGCTGGCGTGCGGCATCCTGCTGGGACTCATCTCTTCGGGGTGCGGGGAAGCCATGCAGCCTGGCAGGGCTGGGGAGCTCCCCACAGAATCACCAAGGTTGGAAGAGACCTCAAAGATCATCGAGTCCAACCTCTCACCACAGACCTCATGACTAGACCATGGCACCAAGTGCCACGTCCAGTCCCCTCTTGAACCCCTCCAGGGACGGTGACTCCACTCCCTGGGCAGCACATTCCAGTGGCTAACAACTCTCTCTGGGAAGAACTTTCTCCTCACCTCCGGCCTAAACTTCCCCTGGCACAACTTGAGACTGTGTCCTCTTGTTCTGGTGCTGGGTGCCTGGGAGAAGAGACCATCCAGGCCTGACAATTCTATGATTCTATGCAAAGTCACTTGGCACATGCAGGGTGGGCCAGATGCAGAAGGGGGTGGTCTAGCCGCCCCTGGGCACTGGGGTGCTCTGGGGTGCACCAGGATGTACTGGGACACAGAGGAGCAGGAAGGCTGGAGGCTGTTCAGCCATTACTGGAGCTCGGTGCTGGCTACTACCCCTCCTGGCTGCAACCTCCCTTCAGGTAGGTGTAGAGAGCAATAAGGTCTCCCCTGAGCCTCCTCTTCTCCAGGCTAAACAATCCCAGCTCCCCCAGCTCGAAAGCTTTGTGCACTGAAGTGCTGGAGAGCTTTGGAGAGAAACACTCAGAGCTTCAGCCCTGCCTGGGAATGTAGAGTGAGGATCTGGAAGCTAAATCGGGAGGACGGTTCGAAGGAGTAGGCTCAGGTCACCAGAATCTCTTTTGAAGCCCTTGGAATTCTGAACTGCACTCTGGAAGCCTGCACCAGTCCATGTGTTATCCACAAGATGAATTGCTCACCTCAGCAGCACCTCAGAGCTCTTCCTCCTGTGATATTTGGCCTCTTTGCTTCTCAATTTTTCAGAGAGCAGCTTTCACATTCCTCGCATGAAGCAGCTGCCTCCACGCTGGAATATTGAAGACAAGGTCTTGACTTGGTACACTTTACCCATCTGCTTCACTTGTGGCCACCCAAAGTCCTTCCTCTTAGCAGGGGGAGCATTAGGTGTGATACATGCCAAGCACAGCCGCACGGATTTCATCCCGGGTTAGTCCTGAGGGCGGCTCAGAGCTCTCCCTTCTGCGAGACGGTTTGCCTGTGCGGGGCTGCGGCAGTTTGCACCTCTCCAATTGCCATAGCAACATGGAGCAAAACAGGGGGCAGGTTGGGCTGGGTCTGCAGAACAGGGACAAAAGCTCGAGGAGTGAAGGTGAGAGCAATTCTGCCTGAGCAACGCCCTTGCAGTGAGGAGAAGAAGAGATCTTGCAGCCACTCAGCTGCAGGGGGGTGCTGCCCCTCGGATTTTTCTCTCCTCTTGTTCAAAGGACATGAAAAAGCAGTGCAAGGCTGGTGGATGCTTCTCCTCAGCATCACTGCTGGCTCTGACCTGCTCTTTGGCATTCACTCAGGTTGCATCTTGATGTCTTTGCCCATTGCATTAAGACTCAGTTCCCTTCTTGCCTTTTCTGCCTCAAATATTCTGGCCTCTAAACATCCCCCATGCCCATACAGGTATTTAAGGCCTTATTGGTATCTGAGGTTGGATCTGCAGCTAAAGTCAATCAAATAGTCTAAGGACAGGGAACTATAGGAGAGAGTCCAGCAGAGCCTACGAAGATGCTGAGCAGCTCTGTGAGGAGGAAAGGCTGAGAGCCCTGGGGCTGTTGGGCCTGGAGAAGAGCAGCCCCAGAGGGGATCTGATCAGTGCTCAGCAAGAATAAAGGGTGGGGGGCAAGAGGCTGGGGCCAGACACTTGTCAGTGGTGCCCAGAAACAGGACAAGGGGCAGAGAATAGAATAGAATAGAATAGAATAGAATAGAATAGAATAGAATAGAATAGAATAGGTTGGAAAAGACCTTTGAGATCATCAAGTCCAACCTCTCACCCAACACCATCTAATCAACTAAACCATGGCACCAAGTGCCCCATCCAGTCTCTTCCTAAACACCTCCAGGGATGGGGACTCCACCACCTCCCTGGGCAGCACATTCCAATGGCCAATCTCTCTTTCTGGGAAGAATTTCTTCCCACCATCCAGCCTAAACCTCCCCTGGCGCAGCTTGAGACTGTGTCCTCTTGTTCTGGTGCTGCTTGCCTGGGAGAAGAGACCAACCTGGGTCCTCTGTCAGGGCAGTTCGTGGGGGGTGCTGCTGGGGGGTGCAGGCTGCTGTGCAGCTCAGGATGAGGTCCAGCTCCCGGTTAGGACACTTAGGGGTCTGGACATGAGTAGCTGCACGTGTTCATGCTGTGGTCACTGCAGGACTTCTCAGTCTAGTCCCTGGAGTCTGTGTTCCCTCTTTTTGTCTAGTTGGTTTTGGCAAGAGCACAGTGTGTGCATTTTAGCTTTCTAAACTAACACTCAGCAGTCACATCACCTTCTGCTGCCCTCTGGGCTCTCTGCAGCTCCCAGAGCACAGGCTGACTAAAGCAGCTCTGATGGCTTTAGGCGTTCACTCCCGGATTAAGTCTTTTATTCCTGTAGACCCAGCTGCAAAAGGCCACAAAGAGCTTTGGGCAAACTGGAGCATCTCTGTGAGGAGCACAGGCTGAGAGCCCTGGGGGTGTTGAGCCTGGGGAAGAGCAGCCCCAGAGGGTGCCCCAGTGGCTGATCAATGAAGAGCAGCCCCAGAGCAGCCCCAGTAGCTGATCAGCACTCAGTGAGCTACAGCAGGGGACAAGGGGTTGGGGCCAGACTTTTCTCAGTGCTGCCCAGCAACAGGATGAAGAACACAAAATGGAACCCAGGAGGTTCCATCTGAACAGGAGGAGAAACTTGTTTGATGTGAGGGTGCTGGAGGCCTGGAGCAGGCTGCCCAGAGAGGTAGCAGAGTCACAGAATTAACCAGTTTGGAAAAGACCTCCGAGATCATCAGGTCCAACCTATCACCCAACACCATCTCATCAACTAAACCATGGCAACAGAAGCACAGACCTGACCAGGTTGTGGAGTCTCTTTCTCTGGAGAGATCCAACCCCCCCTGGCCATTGTGCTCCTGGGCAAGCTGCTGTGGTGTGCCCTGCTGGAGCAGGGGGGTTGGACTGGATGAGCTCCAGAGGTCCCTTCCCTCCCTCACCATGCTGGGATGCTGTGAAATGCCTTCTTACACTGCAGATGAGATGAGTAAGTCCACAGTGAGATTCAGTCTGGCTGTGCTGTGCTCACCACTGCTCTGATGATCCCTCAGCAGTGTTGCTGTATCCACCCTCCCTCCCTCCCTCCCCCCCCACCTCACCTTCCCCGGTGTGCGACTGTGAAATTTCAGCCAAATTACAGTGGGATCCTTTGTCTTGCTTTCAATTCCTCTAATGATTAGCCATCCACGAGGTCTTTTCATTATTTTTTCCCAGGCTGTAATGCATGATTATCAGATTACTATGCTAATTTCTGCTCCAAAGGAATCAAAGCATTTGCCCTGGTGTTAAGTTATTGCTTTAGATAGAAAATCCCTCGTGGCAACCTAGAGTAACTCTCTGGTTTAATGCCAGCCTCAGAGACACAGGAGGGACAAAGGAGCTCCACACCACAGAGGTTTTGAGGGACAAATGCAGTCGATTTTCAGCGTGGCTGTGGACACCTTGTTGCCCTCTGCAGCTACCTGAAAGGAGATTGTAGCCAGGTTGGTCTCTTCTCCCAGGCACCCAGCACCAAAACAAGAGGACACAGTCTCAAGCTGCACCAGAGGAGGTTTAGGCTGGAGGTGAGGAGAAAGTTCTTCCCAGAAAGAGTAATTTCCCATTGGAATGTGCTGCCCAGGGAGGTGGTGGAGTCCCCATCCCTGGAGGTGTTCAAACAAAGGCTTGGATGTGGCACTTGGAGCCATGGTTTGGTTGTCAGGAGATGTCAGGTATTAGGTAATAGGTTGGACTTGATGACCTCTGAGGTCTTTTCCAACCTGGTTGATTGTATGATTCTATGACATTTTTCATCAGGGTGGCAAACAGCAGGACCCAGCTCTTTAGATTGTTTCCAGGCATTTGGACTTAGAGTGGCATTTGTCTGGGTAGCAGATATGAGCCCAGCCAAGCAAAGACATCCATTAGGCACAGTGTGGGCAAACTGGTCCCCTTGAACTGAGGGGAATGGAGAAGGAAGGGTGACCATAGAATCATAGGATTGTTAGGGTTGGAAGGGACCTCAAGGCTCAGCCAGTTCCAACCCCCCTGCCATGGCCAGGGACACCTCACACTGCAGCAGGTTGCTCACAGCCATATCCAGCCTGGCTGCAAACACCTCCAGGCAGGAGGCTTCCACCACCTCCCTGGGCAACCTGTGCCAGTCTCTCCCCACCCTCATGGGGCAGAACTTCTTCCTCACATCCAACCTGAATCTACCCATTTCTAGTTTTGCTCCACTCCCCCCAGTCCTATCATTACCTGGCAGCAAAAAAAGTCCCTCCCCAGCCTGACCATGAGGTAGGTCAGGCACTCAGATGAGAAGGCTGAAAGGATGAAACCCTGATGTGTCAGAAGTGTGGCCAGCAGATGGAGAGAGGCGATTCTGCCCCTCTGCTCTGCTCTGGCAGACCTTACCTGGAGCCATCCGGCCAGCTTTGGGGCCACCAACACAAGAGAGGAGAGGGTCTAGAGGAGGCCATGAAGAGGATCAAAGGGCTGGAGAGCATCCCCTATGAGGACAGGCTGCAGGAATTGCAGCTGTCCCTGCCCATGGTGGGGGGTGGGAGTTGGAACTGCCTGATCTTTAAGGTCCCTTCCAACCTAAATCATTCTATGATTCTGTGCTGCCATCTGCTCTGTGAAGATCTAAGCCCAGAGAGATACCAAGGCTGTAGCAGTGCATTGTAGACCAAACCACACCTCCCCTCCTTCCCTCATCACCATCCTATGTAAATTTTTTAGCCTTTTAGCTTTTGAAGTCTGGGACTAGAGGTTACTTCATGTCACATGCACAGTTAGACCCAAAAGCTCACCCTCCCCTGCCCAAGCAGCACCTTTGTGCTCTGTGTCAAACAAAACAACCGGATTTGTGCACGAATGTGGTGCTGGTGAGATGGAAAGGGCTGCCCAGGTTGAGATGTCAGCCCTGGTGCTTGCAGTCACAGCCACAAGCATCCACACTTCACCCAGAGATCTCAAAGTGCTTCCTAGACACCAGTGGCTCAATTATCCCTTCAGCTGCCACTGCCTCCAGTGTGAGGAGCAGGCACACAACTGACAACAAAATCATGCCCTGCTTGATTACACTTCTCACTGCCCTTGTGGAGGAGGCAGGAGCTGACACTGGGGCAGACTGCCCAGGGATGTAGTTCAGACCCTGTCCCTGCAGACATTCAAGATCAGACTCGACGTGGCCCTGAGCAGCCTGATCCAGTTGGAGGTGTCCCTGCTGCCCGCAGGGGGGTTGGACAAGATGACCCTTGAGGGTCCCTTCCAACCCCATGCAATCTGTGTGACTCTGTGAATTGCTGCTCCCAGCTGGAGGAGGGTTTGGAGCATGGGGAGGAGGCCAAAGTGTGGCAGCCTGGTATTGAACGTTCGGCACTTAAACTCCTCAGTTTATTTACATCGTTAAAGGTGGAGAGGAGAGTAAATCTTTACAGACTCCTCCATCCCAGGGGGAGAACTTTGTGCTCTGCTTCCCACACAGATCAGGCTCAAATAAACTTAAGGAGACTCTTTGAACTTAAGGAGCAACTTCATTATTTTGAGGGTGATGACCACTGGAGAGGTTGTGGAGTCTCCCTCTCTGGAGAGATTCCAGAGCCAGCTGGCCATTGTCAGCCTGGACAAGCTGCTGTGGGTGCCCTGCTTTGGCAGAGAGGTTGGACTGGATGATCTCCAGAGCTCCCTTCCAACCTCCACCATTCCATGAGTCTGTGAAATACTTCACAACCTGCTGTCTTCCAGTGTTGAACCCTGAGCTTGGAGAACTCCAGGTTTTGCCTGGCAGGCCAGAAGCAGGGGAAGAAAGAGAGATGCTGGGGGACTGAGTGGGACCCCTTGGCTCCCCAGGTGCCCCACTCCCTGGGTTGGCAGGCAGCCGTGGGACAGGCACGTTGTCCAAAAGAGCTCATGGAAGCCTTGCTTTCCATCCCCCAACAGGGCATGGGAGAGGAGCAGGTGTGTCAACACCCAGGCTTAGCCTGCCCTCCGGAGCTGCTTTCATCCCTGAGCTGCCAGAGATGCTGAGGGCTTCACCCAGCAAAGAGGCTTTCAATTAGTGTCTTGCAGAACTTAAAACAGCTGCCCTGGAAGGCTGCTGCTATCCACCAGCTTTCAGAGGCAGAGCAGCACTCCCATCAGTTCCATCCCCAGCACGGGGCTGTCACCCCTGCCTTTAATTGCTAATTATGTTTTCATTATATTTACAGCAGGATGGGGGTTTGGGTGGTGGATTTTTTAGTGATTATGGGCTGGAGCTGATTTGCAGAGGCATTGGGATGAATTATGTTATCAGGAATCACCGTGCAGTGCCAAGGAGTCTGCTCCTGCCTGCACTCTCCTGAAAGGAAAGAAGTGACTAATTGTTTTCCATCCATCAGCCCTGGAAGCTGTTGCTTGGTGCAGCAAATGACAGCAGAGCTTGGCCACTAGACTCATACCTGGGGTCAGAGTGGTTGGAGAGCAGCCAGGCAGAAAGGAACCTGGGGGTGCTGGTCAATAGTAGACAGAACAGGAGCCAGCAGTGTGCTCAGGTGGCCAGGTGGATCAGGAACAGTGTGGCCAGCAGGAGCAGGGAAGTCATTGTGCTCTGTACTCAGCACTGGTTAGGCCACACCTTGAGTCCTGTGTCCAGTTCTGGGCTCCTCAGTTCAAGAAAGATGTTGAGTTGCTGGAAGGTGTCCAGAGAAGGGCAACAGAGCTGGGGAGGGGTCTGGAGCACAGCCCTGGGAGGAGAGGCTGAGGGAGCTGGGGTTGCTTAGCCTGGAGAAGGAGAGGCTCAGGGCAGACCTTCTTGCTCTCTACAACTACCTGAAGGGAGGTTGTAGCCAGGTGGGGGTTGGTCTCTTCTCCCAGGCACCCAGCACCAGAACAAGAGGACACAGTCTCAAGCTGTGCCAGGGGAGGTTTAGGCTGGGTGTTAGGAAGAAATTCTTCCCAAAGAGATTGGCCCATTGGAATGTGCTGCCCAGGGAGGTGTTTAGGAAGAGACTGGATGGGGCACTTGTTGCCATGGTTTACTTGATTAGATGGTGCTGGATGATAGGTTGGACTCAGTGATCTCTGAGGACTTTTCCAACCTGGTTAATTCTATTCCATTCTTCCCTTCCCTTCCCTTCCCTTCCCTTCCCTTCCCCTTCCCTTCCCTTCCCTTCCCTTCCTTCCCTCCCTTCCCTTCCCTTCCCTTCCCTTCCCTTCCCTTCCCTTCCCTTCCCTTCCTTTCCCTTCTTCTCTTCCAATGGCCAATTACTCTTTCTGGGAAGAACTTTCTCCTCCCCTGGCACAGCTTGAGGCTGTGTCCTCTCACTCACAAGAAGTGAAGGGAAAACTCCTGATCTTTGCTGTCATTTGTATTTTTCAAACACACAAGTTCTACTTTCTTTGGAAGCCTTCTTTTTTCCCCCCTCCACTACAAGCTAAACCAATAATGTCCCAGAGGCATGGCTGCCACGATTTAAGTCTCTACCCCCTATTGATGGGAAGCTCCCCAGGAGCCAGCAGTGCAGCTGTGTGCTGGGCTGCAGCAAGAGCAGAGTGGGCAGCAGGTCCCTTTTGCTCTTCTCTGCTGAGACCTCACCTCAAATCCTGCATCCCATTCTGGTGTCCTCACTATAAGAAGGACACAGAGCTCTTGGAGTGAGTCCAGAAGTGGCCACATAGATGATCCAAGGGCTGAAGCAGCTTTGCTGTGAGCACAGGCTGAGGGAGTTGGGGGTGTTCAGCCTGGAGAAGAGAAGACTCCAGAGGGACCTCAGAGCTGCCTTCCAGTGCCTGAAGGGATCCTGCAGGAAGGCTGCAGAGAGACTTTTCCTGAGGCAGTCTAGAGACAGGGCAAGGGGGAATGGGTTGAAGCTGAGGGAGAGTAGGTTCAGAGTGGAGCTTAGGAAGAAGTTCTTCAGTTAAGGGTGGTGAGGCTCTGGAACAGGTTGCCCAGGGAGGCTGTGGATGCCTCCTCCCTGGAGTTGTTCAAGGCCAGGTTGGATGAGGCTTTGTGTCCCTACCACGGCAGGCAGGTTGGAGTAGCTGATCCCTGAGGTCCATTCCACCCAAAGCCATTCTAGGATTCTATAAAACGTCTAAATATCCTCCAAACATCAAAACATCTTCCCTCAGGTACTTGTGCCATACAGAGGACTCTTCATGCAAGCTTTGATGACTGCAAAGATGTCCTGGGTGGGGTAGCTACGGCCCCTCAATAGCACTGCTGGGGCACTTCTGGTCCACTTCTTCATCTCTATATAAACACAGATGAAAAATCCCATCACCCTGTTTATACCAGAGGACAAAAATAGGGTTCCATCAGGACTAAAAAGGGGAAGATCTGCAGGGAAGTGGAGCAATTACAGCTTGCTTTGTCTGTCTTCATGCGTTTCATCAGCTGCTGGGGGCCCGCTGCTGCCCAGCAGGGGAGCCAACAGGATCTTCCCAAGGGATTGGCATTATTTGTGCAAATACGAGTGCAGCAGCAGCTCCATCTGAGGTGGAGGGGTGAGGACAGGAAGGAGTTTAGCTGACAATGATTTCACCTTTTGTTTCACACTCAGCCTTCACAACTGTCAGGCTGGGAGAAGAAAAGCAAATAGCTGTGAGCTGGGAGGAGTGGGCTGTGAACCCACTTAGAGCTGGGCTGTGCTGGAGGTAAGGGGCTGGGAGACAGAGCTAGGGGACAAACTGTCTTCCATCTCCAGGCTTGGAAACAGCTCCCTGTAGAAGGAAAACTGCTAAATGCTGGATTCAGACAACCTCAGAGCCGTAGGATCCCAGAATCCCAGGCTGGTTTGAAGGGAAGGGACCTTTAAAGCTCATCTAATCCAACCCCACTGCAGTCACAGGGACATCTGCAGCTAGATCAAGTTGCCCAGGTTAGTTTTACCACCGTGGTTCAGCTACTGAGGAGTGGTGGAGCTCTACCTGCTTTGCAAACCAGGGAGGTCTTGGAGGGCTTTTCCAGCCTTAACAACTATATAGTTCTATGAACAGCCTCAAGTTGCACCAAGGGAGGTTTAGGATGGACATGAGGAACAATTTCTTCCCCAAAAGGGTTGTCAAACCCTGCAACCGCTGCCCGGGGCAGTGGTGGGCTCTCCTTCCCTGGAGGGATTGAAAAGCCAGGGAGATGTGGTGCTGAGGGCCATGGTTCAGCAGTGGACTTGGTAGTGTTGGGTTAATGGTTGGACTGGAAGATCTTAGAGGTCTCTTCCAGACCAAACAATGCTGTGATTCTCTGATTACTGTGCCATGCTCATTTTGGGATGGAGCAGCAAATGCCAGCAGAGGGAACAATGTCCTGCCTGCAGCTGGAGCTGAGGAAGTGTTAAATTCATGCATGCAAAAGAGCAATCATGCCCATGGTCACAACACAGGACTTCCACCACGCAGAAGGCCCCTTGGGGATGAAACAAATGGGAACTGGAGAGCACAGCTCTTATCATCCTCACTGCTGCCAGCTCCTCTAACGCCGAGCTGGTGATGAATTAACATCTCAGCCCCCAGGGTCCTGAGAGGGACAGATCTGAAGCCCCCCTTTGCCAGGCTGTGCCTGGGCTGGCTCAGAACCCTGCTGTTGTTAGTCACAAGCCACCTCATTACCCTGAGCATCAGGCAGCAGCAGAGAGGGAGCAGACGCTGGGGCTTGTTGCAGCTCCTGACCGTGATTTCGGTTTTGCTGAGGCTACAGGAGGTGAGATGGGCGAGTGCCAAAGCAAACGTCTGCAGCTCCACGCGTGCTGGCTGGGGGCTGGCCCCTCTCACCAGTGCAGCTGTAAGCCTCTTCCAGCAAGTCTGTGGATGTTCTGCTTGTGAAGCCTTGTTTGAAAGCTCAGCTGAGGTGCTGGGAGATGGTGGCCAGGAGGAGCTGGCTGGGGACTGCCAAAGGAGCAGGGAGGGAAGGAGAAGATGCAATTCCGGATGAGGCTCCTATCAGAGAGTCATAGAATCACAGAATGGTTTGAGCTGGAAAGGACCTTGAAGATCATCCAGTTCCAACCCCCCTGCCATGGGCTGGGACACTTCCACCCAGCCCAGGCTGCTCGAGGCCTCATCCAGCCTGGCCTTGAACATCTCCAGGGAGGGGACAGCCACAACCTCCCTGGGCAACCTGTGCCAGTGTCTCCCCGTCCTTACCACGTGCCCATGGTACATGTCCAAGGCAGAATGAACTTCTTACATGTCAGCAGCTCCAGTCAGGGGACAGAAATGGAACAGTGAACCTGCCCTGCCCTCCTCCTGCTGTGGGCTGCTCCTTCCCACACCCTGTCCTTGCACGATCCGTCCAGCCTCCTGGTGAAGCAGGGAGCTGGGCTGCATTTAACCCACAGATCCCATCTGGTTCCCTCACAGCAAATGGTTTCCCTGGTGCAATTCATAGCACAGCTTGAGCTAAAGCAGAGTGGGGAAAACAATCCAGGCACCACTGGGCCAGTTTCTGGTTTTCAGGTGTTTGTGAACCTCTAGCAGGAGCCATTGAACAGCCTAAGGTCTGGAGCTGGTAGCTCAGGTGCCCTCCCCACCTTCTGAGCAGGGCTGGGCAGCTGCAACCTGCAGCTTACAGGCCTGAAACTGGTGGGGTTGCAGAAACCCAGAGACCAGCACAAAATCCAAGGAGATGCAACCGTGTGAGCAGGAACAAAGGGTTGAAAGTGGGCATAATTCTCTTTAAAAACAGATTTGCAGCAATCAAAGAGAGAAGGCATAAAGGCAACCCTGGAAGATCCTCCTGTCCCATGCTAAGGGTTCTTCCTGCTCCCTTCCTACCCAGTCCTCCCTTTGAGGAAAGGGAGTGCTTGGCCACGCTGGTGGGACCCCAGCCTTTGTGCAGATCCTGTCTGGCAGGACAAGAGCTGCAGGGATGGCAGTGGGAGCCGTGCCCATCCACGCAGCATCCCCTGCCGGCTCAGGAAGCAGCAGCTGGGCACTGGAGGGGGAGGCAGAGCATGGTAGGCATTGTCTGCTTGCAGCTCCTGGTGTGCAGGACTCCTTCAGATGCTCCAAGAAGCTGGGGGGATTTGCAAAGCCCCAGGTTCCCAGCAAATGCTCTCTCCAGAGCCCGCTGTGGTGCCGGGGAAGGGGATGGAGCAGCTTGGGAGAGCAGCAATGAGCCTTAGAGTCCCCTGACAGAGCTGCTGGACAAGTCAATTAGGTTTTGTTCTCCTAATTGGCTCTTAGGCTCTCTTCTCCAGCTGATATGTCACTTTCTCTCACTGGCTGGCAGCTCCATGGTGCTCCCAGTGAGATGGCTTCTAGCTGGAAGTACACTCTCTGGGGCTGGATCAGGCTTTTGCAGCATGGGATGCTCATCCATGAGGGCACTGAGTAATCCACAACACAGGATAAGGAATGTCCATGGGAGGCCATTCCACTGGCAGGGACTCAGCTCCAGCCTGGAACAGCATTTCCCCTTAGAAATGGGACTGGTTGCAGGAAAGAGACATTCCTTTTCTCACTCCTGGTCATGTTTCTGGAAAGCAGCTCTGTGGAGAAGGACCTGGGAGTGCTCAGGGACAACAAGCTCCCCATGAGTCTGCAGAATGTCCTTGTGGCCAAGAAGGCAAGTGGTGATACTGGGGTGCCTGAAGAAGAGTGTGGCTGTCAGGTCGAGGAAGGCTCTCCTGCCCATCTGCTCTGCCCTGGTGAGGCCACATCTGGGGTACTGACAGGGAACTACTGGAGAAAGTCCAGAGGAGGCTGCAAAGATGCTGAGGGGCCTGGAGCCTCTGGGGAGAAGAGCCCAACCCCCACCTCACTGCAGCCTCCTCTCAGGGAGCTGTAGAGAGCAATGAGCTCTCCCCTCAGCCTCCTCTTCTCCAGGCTGAACACCCCAGCTCCCTCAGCTGCTCCTCCCCAGCCCTGCTCTCCAGACCTTCCCCAGCCTTGTTGCCCTTCTCTGGTCCTGTTCCAGGTCTCTCTAGCAGTCCCTCCTCCCATCAGTGACAGAATCCCCTGCCAGGGAGCCAGCCTGTCATTCTGCCTGGCATTGCATTTTGGCTTGCTGGATTGGACTATAGATTTTTCTTTGTTCTTGTGTTGTTTTTTTCACCTTCCACCTTCTTGGCTAGCTAAAAATAGCACATTTCCTTCTAGTTAGCAGCCAGCAGCTCTGCTTTCATTGTTCTTAGAGGTCTCCCCTGAATGTCTCTGCTGGTTTCATACACCTCTGTGTCGGGAGTTGAGCACTGGTTGTTCTCTTCCTAATTGTATAGGCACAAGAAGCCCCCAGCTCTGCCAAAAAGGTTTTATTAAGGAATGAAAAGACAGCCAGCATGCATCCCCATGAGCCAATAAAGTGGCACCCCATGTCCCCAAGCTAGCAAGCTCGTGGAGTTCCTCTTAAACTGACATTCTATTTGGGAAAGAAATCAACCTTGACCCACTGCAGGCCATAAAACTAATCAGGCACAATGTGCCCCACGCAGATTTGCAGCCCCTACAAGGCGGAGCTGAGGAAAGACATCACAGTGGGCACCTAAAGCCCCCCATAGTCATTGATGTGGCACATCCCACAACCCCCACAACCCACTCAAGAGTGAAGGCTTTAGTGAGAGGCTCCTCATTAAAGTCACTGTGTGTGGCATGGCTCAGGGTGGGGGAGGACCTCAGCAGCTGTAATTATTTGTGTCCCATGAGCTGGTGCTACCCAGGGACATTCTGTGAGCAGAAGCATAGAAGCAGAGAAGCACGAAGCACAGAAGTGTGAAGCATAGAAACATAGATTCATAGAAGCATAGAAACATAGACTCATAGAAGCATAGAAACAGAAACATAGAAGCACAGACTCACAGAAGCATAGAATCAGAAGCAGAGACTCACAGGATCATGGAAGATAGAAGCACAGAAGCATAGAGCGTGGAATTATAATGGAATTATAGAATCATAGAAGCATAGAATCATAGAAT
Organism: Colaptes auratus; assembly: GCA_015227895.2. Taxonomy (NCBI): domain Eukaryota; kingdom Metazoa; phylum Chordata; class Aves; order Piciformes; family Picidae; genus Colaptes; species Colaptes auratus. The sequence continues at coordinate 6,743,871 of CM026895.1, forward strand.
GGCCTGGGTTGGAAAGCACCTCCTAAGGTCATCTAGCCCAGCCCCTTCTACACTCAGCAGGGACATCCTCAACTAGGTCAGGTTGCCCTGATCTAGAACAGGGTTAGAGCCCAGGTGGCTCCTCCTGTGATGCTAAAGTAAGAGCATGGAGTTTGTGGGGCAGTGTGTGGTGGGCAGCATGGAGGTTAGGACCTGTCTTTGCCTTCTCATCCCCATGCAAAGCCCAGCTTAGCTTCCAGGGCTTTGGAGCTGGCCCTGCCTTGCTGTCTGCGTGCCAGGCAGCACCAAGGGAGGGAGCTAACCCCAAAGCAGGCAACTCATCCTCCCTGCCTGCAATCCCCCTGTGCCAATGGAGCAGCAGTCGTGGGGAGCTTGTTAATTATCTGAAGCCTTAGATATTTGCATCCTACATTTCAGTGTTGCTCGCTTCAGCCTCCAGCCATTGGATTCATCAGGCTTTTGTCTGCTGGATGAAAGCATCCCCCAGAATCAGCCCTCTTTTCCCTCTGTTGGTAATTACAGACCACAAGGAAGTGCTGCTGAACCTTGCCTTCAACAAACCGCAGACTCTTTCTGTTAAGTCTGCTTTCCCAGCCTCTGCTTTTGCCAGCTCCCAGCCTTTTCTGGCAGCTCACTTCTGACTTGGTGAGCAGCCTTCACCGTGGGCTTCTCCAGCACAGAGTCCCACTGATGGCTTGGACTCGACGATCTCCAGAGGTCCCTTTCAACCCTCACCAGTCTGTGATTCTGTGGCGGTGGCTTCGGGCCTGGCTGGATCTGCTGGGATCACCAAGCCACAGGGTTTCTGGGCTGGGAGTGCACGTGGGAGGGATGTGCCCCACCTCTGGCTGCTCATTTTGCTGCCCTGCATCCTCCTGCCGTGCTCCAGCCATCCCTTGCTGAACCAGAGCCGAGAACAGAGCCAGGCAGAGGGGGAAAAGAGGTCCACTTTTGAAATGTTTGGCCAGATCCTCACTCCATTTTGTTACCTGGCTTCACCTGTGTGAAGAACATGGAAATGCACCGTGACTCTGAGCATCTTTACACCCTCCACTGGACTCTCTCCAGTAGTTCCCTGTCCTTCTTGAGCTGGGGAACCCAGAACTGGACCCAGTACTCCAGAGGTGACCTCAGCAGTTCAGAACAGAGAGGGAGGAGAACTTATCTTGATCTGCTGGCCACACACTTCATGCACCCAATAATACCTTGGCCATTTTGGCTGCAAGGCCACGTTGCTGGTTCATGGTTAATGGTTATTTATGGCTCATTGGTTACCTCCTCTTTCCTTCTACACTTTCCTTTCCAGCCTGGATGTAGCTCATTTCCCAGTGTCTCTGGGGAAGGTCACAAGGGATGTCAGGCATCACTCAGGTTGCAGGGAGGCATCATCATGGGGATTGAGCTAGACATCAGAAGTTCTTCACTATGGGGGCAGTGAAATACTGCAACAGGTTGCCCCAGAGTGCAGTGAAGGGCCCATTCCCAGAGACATTCAAGGTCTTATGGGGCCTGGAGCAACCTGACCTAGTTGGAGATGTCCCTGCTGGCTGCAGGGGGGTTGGACAGGAAGACCTTTGAATCATAGAATCATGGAATCAATAAGTTCAAAAAGACCACACAAGATCATCAAGTCCAACCTGTCACCAGACCTCATGACTACTAAACCATGGCACCAAGTGCCACGTCCAACCCCCTCTTGAACACCTACAGGGACAGTGACTTGTCCTTCCCACCCAATGCATTCTGTGTGAGTGTGTTTTGCTCTTCAGGCCAGACTAAAGTGACCTTTGAGAGGTGTCACAGGATCACAGGCTCACAGATCACAGGCTCACAGGACGTTAGGGGTTGGAAGGGACCTCCGGAGATCATCGAGTCCAAACCCCCTGCCGGAGCAGGACCACAGAGTCCAGCACAGGTCACGCAGGAATGCATCCAGATGGGGCTTGAAAGTCTCCAGAGAAGGAGGCTGCACAACCTCTCTGGGGAGCCTGCTCCAGGGCTCTGTGACCCTCACAGTGAAGAAGTTCCTCCCCATGTCGAGGTGGAGCCTCCTGCGCCGTCGCTTATGCCCATTGCCCCTTGTCACGAGGGGCTGTCGTTCCTCAGACCCGATCCTCAGCGATGTTCCTCTGCCTTGAAGTGCAGCAGCTTCTGATGTAAATATTTTAACCAAACTTGCTGGCAAATCTGCTTCTTCTCCCTGATGGATTGCAGAGCACAGGCCGACACCGCTGGCACCTCCGAGTGCTGCCATCAGTGCCGGTGCCCACGTCAGCCTCGGTGCCGCGCACCTAATGTCACTGCTCGAATCCAGGCAGCTCGGAGGCCTCTCTTGAGTGGGAAGAGATGAAAGTTGCCATCGTGAGGGATGACTTCAGCTATCAGGCTGGGCAGACCTGTGGACAGAAACAAGGGATGGCAACAACTGTCAGTGTTAAATTGCTTGGCTGCGTCGCTGGCTGTCGTGAAGCGACTCTTGGCGGCACGTTCCCTAAAGTGCTGCCAAAATCTCATTTGAATATTAGCTTCCCCCCTCCAGGCTCCCACTCTTCTTTCCAGCAGGATTTCTCAAGCTTCCCCTCAGCCTTATGATATTGCAGATGGGAAACTGAGGTGTGGGGACATGAGGAGAGACTTCTTCCACTGTGAGGGTCAGAGCCCTGGAGCAGGCTGCCCAGAGGGGTTGTGGAGTCTCCTTCTCTGGAGACTTTCCAGACCCATCTGGATGTGGTCCTGTGTGACCTGTGCTGGATTCTATGCTCCTGCTCTGGCAGGGGGGTTGGACTCGATCTCTATGGGTCTCTTCCAACCCCTGACATCCTGTGATCTGTGATCCTGTGATCTAGGTCAATCCAAGCCATGCAGTGACAAAGATGGGAGCAGAGTCCTCCCCCAGGACATGTGGCCTGATGCATGTCCTGCCTGCAGAGGTACTCAGAGAATCATTAAGGTTGGAAAAGACCTCTGTGGTCACCAAGCCCAACTGTCAGCCCAAGGCCACCATGGCCACCAAACTATGTCCCCAAGTGCCATGGACACATATTTCTTGAACACCCCCAGGGATGGGGACTCCACCACCTCCCTGGGCAGCCTGTGCCAATCCCTGACCACTCTTGCAGCAAAGAAATTTTTCCTCATCTCCCACCTAAGCCTCCCCTGGCACAATTTCAGGCCAGTTCCTTTTGTTTGTTGTCTGATAACAGGGAGAAGAGACCAACCCCCAGCACACTGCGACGTCTTTTCAGGGAGCTGTAGAGAGCAATGGCCTCTCCCTTCAGCTTCCTCTTCTCCAGACCAGCAACCCCAGCCCCTCAGCTGCTCCTCCCAGCCCTGTTCCCAGCCCTTCCCCAGCTTTGTGCCCTCTCTGGACCTGCCCCAGCCACTCAATGTCTTCTGGCCTGAGTGGCCTAAATCTGAACCCAAGACATGTGTAGCCTCACCAGTGTGAGGGGGACAATCTCTCCTTATCAGGGCGAATGTGTCCAGGACAAGGTCAATGCCTCTGGACATCAGGTCAACCCCCCAGTGGGGTCAGGAAAGCTGAGCAGCCCGGTGGAGCTGCCACAGGATGGCTGTCAAAAAGTAGGACTGATGGGGGAGCAGCAGGACTGCTTTGTGTCCTTTCCTCTCATTGCAAAAGGAGGGGCAGTAATGAAAATAATTGAGCAGGAAGTTTAAGTAATGAGCAGCTAATTCCTTCAGAATAATTAACATCTTTATAGCCTCATTTGCATTAGTTTGCATACCTGCAGATAACAGTCTGCCATCAGGGGAGAGGCAGGCATGTGTGGGCTATTTGCTTGGAGTGGACAGCCCCAGGGGCCGTTTTGGGGGAGCCACGGGGAGCCTGCCCTTTGCCTCTCCACCAGGCTCTCCTCTTCCTGCCACCATCCCACACTGGCTCCAGCACTCTTGCTGCTGCCTTTCAATTAAGGAGCTCTCCTGAATCCTGGAGGCTTCACGGAGGCTGTTGACTTGCCCTCCCGTGTTAATTAGAGAGGAGCTGCGTGTGGGTGGTGAGCGCTGGGCAACACGCGGCAGGCACAGCTCTAAGCATCTCTCACACACTGCTAATCCTTGCAAGAAGCTTTTCTGCACTGATTTGTTGTCTCCTATCCAAACACAACCTCTGCCCCCACCCCCTCACCTACCCCTCTCCTTCCCCTTCTTCCTCCTTCACAGAATACACAATCACCAAGGTTGGAAGAGACCAAAAGATCATCAAGTCCAACCTCTCACCCAGACCTCGGACTAAACCATGGCACCAAGTGCCACGTCCAAGCCCTCTTGAACACCTCAGGGATGGGGACTCCATCACCTCCCTGGGCAGCACATTCCAAGGGTAACAACTCTCTCAGTGAAAACTTTCTCCTCACCTCCTAAACTTCCCCTGGAGCAGCTTGAGTCCTCTTGTTTGTGGGTGCTGGGAGGAAAGAGACCAACCCCCACCGGCTACAACCTCCCTGCAGGTAGTTGGAGACAGCAATAAGGTCTCCCCCGAGCCTCTTCTTCTTCAGGCTAAGCAACCCCAGCTCCCTCAGCCTCTCCTCACAGGGCTGTGAGCCCTCCAGACCCCTCCCCAGCCTCCTTGCCCTTCTCTGGCCATGGTCAAGTGTCTCAATGTCCTTGTGGACAACATTAGTGGATCACAGTCTGATCCATGACTCAGCTCTAACACAGTGTGGCAGAACAGGTGAAATGCGGCTCTGCTGCCTGGGCTGCATTTCTTCAGAGCCCTTGCACAGAGAGGGCCTCTGCAGCTTTCCCTCTCAATGGTTGTTGTGTCCCACACGTTCTGTCTCCACCATCAAGGAAAGTGAGGCCAGCAGGGCAAGGAGGTTCTTCTCCTCCTCTACTCTGTCCTGGCAAGAGCACAGCTGCAATACTGTGCCCAGTTTTGGGCTCCCAGTTCAAGAGAGACAAAGACCTGCTGAGAGAATCCAAGGGAGAGCCACAAGGATGATTAGCAATTCCCTGTGAAGGAGACTGAGAGCCCTGGGGCTTTTTAGTCTGAAGAGGAGAGGACTGAGAGAGGATCTGATCAATGCCTATCACATAGCTGAGGGGTGGGGGCAAGTGGAGGGGGGAAAGCTCTTTGGCTGGTGCACAGTAATCGACAAGAAACCACAGGTTCAAGCTTGAACATAGAAGGTTTCACTCAACTTGAGGAGGAACTTCTTTACAGTGAGGGTGACAGAGTCCTGGAGCAGGCTGCCCAGGGCAGGGTGTGGAGTCTCCTTCTTTGGAGACTTTCCAACCCACCGGATGAATTCTGTGCAGACTGCCCGGGTGATGCTTCTCTGGCAGGGGATTTGGACTGAAGGATCTCTTGAGTTCCCTTCCAACCTCTAATGTTCTGTGATCCTGTGATCTGAAAGCATGGCAGCAGTGCCATGTTCTACCATGCATGGCATTGACAGTCGTGGTCTGTCATGGTGGGTCAGGAGGAGAAGGTTGGAATCTGATCCACACTGTGGCATATCTCTTCAAGTCTGGCTGCCTGGTCAGTAATGGCTCCAGGAGAGGGAAGGTTGAACTGGAAATCTCACAGTGCAAATAAGACATTCACAGGGAGCGACAAAGCACTGAGGAAGCTCACTGAGGTGTTAGCTTGCTCATCTTGTCCTGGAGCTTTTATGCTGTGAAGGACATCCTTTAGGGATCTTTAGCTCAGCAGCTCCTGAATCTGAGCTGCAACCAAGCTCTGTCAACCCCAGCATTGCCTGGAGATCTCCAGGTGCCCTGATCCAACTGTTGGTGAAAAAGGGTAAAGCTGACCTCATCCCTGAGTCCTGTGGCTACACCACGTCGCCTCCAGGGACAGTGACTCCACCACCTCTCTGAGCAGCCTTTCCAACCCCTGACCACTCTTGCAGCAAAGAAATTGTTCCTAATCTCCAACCTACACCTCCC
>CM026895.1:6749793-6788590 GCA_015227895.2 Colaptes auratus
TCCCAGGAACTTTAAGGACAGGGTGTTCTGTTCTTTTCACAGCTGCTGCCAGAGGGATGTGTTCAGGACCTCCAGCAACTCCAGGAGAGTCCAGGGGATGGTGTAGAAACCTTCAGGGTGGGACTCGGGGCTCTAGCTCTGATCTGTACCTCTTGAGTGGCCTTGAACGTGGCCCCTGTGCTCACAGAGTTATTGAGGCTGGGATAGACCTCTGAGATCACTGAGTCCAGGCTATGGCCTAACACCACCACACTGACCAGACTACGTCACCGAGTGCCACATCCAGTCTTGCCTTAAACATCTCCAGGGACGGTGGCTCCACCACCTCAGAGCCACACCTTGCTGGTTTGCTGGTCAGGAGAGGTTGCCTCACGGTGGCTTCCCTGGCAGAAGAAGCCAGGAAAAGTGAACCTGAAGTGAGATTCCTCTGAAAGCACAACCCTTAGGAGTCCACCCTGGAGACACACTGCAGCCCTGCTCTGACCTGCACTCTTCCTACCCCCAGGACACCATCATGAAGGCAAAGAGGGATGAGGGCTGGGAACATGCAGTGGGGATCAGTCCCGGGTGTTGTCCATTCAGCATCAGCTTGGAGGACTCAAGAAGGCCCCTGGAAACTTGTGTCATTTCCATGGCAACCTGAGCAATTTCCATGGCCATTTGTGTCATTTCCATGGCCTCATGTCATTTCCAAAGGTCTCCAATGGTGGTAGACATCCAACCCATGTGGACTCTTGGTGGGACTCAGGTCCTAGAGTAAATCCTTGCAAATAGAGAGTACTTTAGAGGCTGTGAACCCCTCTGTGCCGCACCCTCACCTCTACCAGGGAGAACTGCATCTACCTGCTGTGAAGATGAAAGCTTTGAGGTGCCTGAGCCCTCACGGAAAGGAGCAACAGAGACCACTGGAGGGGGGGGGGGTGGAAACTGAGAGAGCTCAGCTGAGTTTCAACAGCAAAGCCCCCAGTCTTGAGCTGCTCTGGGGGCTGGGATCTGAGCTGGACCAGGAACTTCAAAGGAATGTGCAGTGATCACAGACAGAAGGTATTTTCCACAGATGCCAGAAGACCTCTGTCTTCTCCAGCTCCATCAAGCCCTGCCGCAAGCTCAGGCCCGGTGACAGAGCCTCTGTTATCAGCAGGGACTTGAAATCAGCTACACAAAAGCAGTAAGCATGAGTAAGCCTCTCTAAAGTGCAGTCGCACTCAAGAAGCTGGGGTAGATGGAGATGGTTTAGCAACGTGGATAAATAAAGCCCATCAGTGCTGGGGTTTGCTTTCACTCTGTGTTGCTCACAAAGTTAGACAAAAGCTGCTCACTGAACACTCCATAAAACCAGGAGTGGGAGGCCTGGAGTGCTGCTAAATCCAGGAAAAGAGCAATCTCACTGCAGATGTCTGAGAAAGAAGCACAACAGGCAAAGAAGAAAAGGTCAAACAAAAAATGCCTGTGGAGGTGGCTCTGAGAGCAACCCAGCCCAGCCCCCACCCCCACTGATCGCTGGAGAAGCTGCAGGATGTTCAGGAGGAGTCCAAACCCTGTAGGTCCATCAGCAAGGGCTGGGAGTACCAGAGAGCTCTCCACATCTCACTCTTTTTTCCTGCAGAGATGACAAATAAGCATTCTACAGCTCCCTGGGAGGAAGCTGGAGTGAGGTGGGGGTCAGCCTCTTCTCCCAAGTAACAAATGATAGAATGAGAGGAAATGGCCTCAGGTTGCACCAGGGGAGGTGTAGGTTGGAGATTAGGAACAATTTCTTTGCTGCAAGAGTGGTCAGGGGTTGGAAGAGGCTGCTCAGAGAGGTGGTGGAGTCACTGTCCCTGGAGGCGACGTGGTGTAGCCACAGGACTCAGGGATGAGGTCAGCTTTACCCTTTTTCACCAACAGTTGGATCAGGGCACCTGGAGATCTCCAGGCAATGCTGGGGTTGACAGAGCTTGGTTGCAGCATCAGATTCAGGAGCTGCTGAGCTAAAGATCCCTATAAAGGATGTCCTTCACAGCATAAAAGCTCCAGGACAAGATGAGCAAGCTAAACACCTCAGTGAGCTTCCTCAGTGCTTTGTGCTCCCTGTGAATGTCTTATTTGCACTGTGAGATTTCCAGTTCAACCTTCCCTCTCCTGGAGCTCATTACTGACCAGGCAGCCAGACTTGAAGAGATATGCCACAGTGTGGATCAGATTCCAACCTTCTCCTCCTGACCCACCATGACAGACCACGACTGTCAATGCCAATGCATGGTAGAACATGGCACGGCTGCCATGCTTTCAGATCACAGGATCACAGAACATTAGAGGTTGGAAGGGAACTCAAGAGATCCTTCAGTCCACATCCCCTGCCAGAGAAGCATCACCCAGGGCAGTCTGCACAGGAATTCATCCAGGTGGGTTTGGAAAGTCTCCAAAGAAGGAGACTCCACAACCTGCCTGGGCAGCCTGCTCCAGGGCTCTGTCACCCTCACTGTAAAGAAGTTCCTCCTCAAGTTGAAGTGAAACCTTCTATGTTCAAGCTTGAACCTGTTGTTTCTTGTCTGATTACTGTGCACCAGCCAAAAGAGCTTTCCCCCCCTCCACTTGCCCCCACCCCTCAGCTATTGATAGGCATTGATCAGATCCTCTCTCAGTCTCCTCCTCTTCAGACTAAAAAGCCCCAGGGCTCTCAGTCTCCTTCACAGGGAAGATGCTAATCATCCTTGTGGCTCTCCCTTGGATTCTCTCCAGCAGGTCTTTGTCTCTCTTGAACTGGGGAGCCCAAAACTGGGCACAGTATTGCAGCTGTGCTCTTGCCAGGACAGAGTAGAGGAGGAGAAGAACCTCCCTTGCCCTGCTGGCCTCACTTTCCTTGATGGTGGAGACAGAATGTGTGGGACACACAACCAGTGAGAGGGAAAGCTGCAGAGGCCCTCTCTGTGCAAGGCTCTGAAGAAATGCCAGCCCAGGGCAGCAGAGCAGCATTTCACCTGTTCTGCCACACTGTGTTAGAGCTGAGTCATGGATCAGACTGTGATCCACTAATGTTGTCCACAAGGACATTGGGACACTTGACCATGTCCAGAGAAGGGCAACAAAGGCTGGGGAGGGGTCTGGAGCACAGCCCTGTGAGGAGAGGCTGAGGGAGCTGGGGTTGCTTAGCCTGAAGAAGAAGAGGCTCAGGGGAGACCTTATTGCTGTCTCCAACTACCTGCAGGGAGGTTGTAGCCAGGTGGGGGTTGGTCTCTTCTCCCAGGCAACCAGCACCAGAACAAGAGGACTCAAGCTGCTCCAGGGGAAGTTTAGGAGGTGAGGAGAAAGTTTTTCACTGAGAGAGTTGTTAGCCCTTGGAATGTGCTGCCCAGGGAGGTGATGGAGTCACCGTCCCTGGAGGTGTTCAAGAGGGGCTTGGACGTGGCACTTGGTGCCATGGTTTAGCCATGAGGTCTGTGGTGAGAGGTTGGACTTGATGATCTTTGTGGTCTCTTCCAACCTTGGTGATTGTGTGATTCTGTGAAGAGGAAGAAGGGGGAAGGAGAGGGGGTAGGTGAGGGGGTGGGGCAGAGGTTGTGTTTTGGATAGGAGACAACAAATCAGTGCAGAAAAGCTTCTTGCAAGGATTAGCAGTGTGTGAGAGATGCTTAGAGCTGTGCCTGCCGCGTGTGCCCAGCACTCACCACCCACATGCAGCTCCTCTCCTAATTAACACGGGAGGGCAAGTCAACAGCCTCAGTGAAGCCTCCAGGATTCAGCAGAGCTCCTTAATTGAAAGGCAGCAGCAAGAGTGCTGGAGCCAGTGTGGGATGGTGGCAGGAAGAGGGAGAGCCTGGGGGAGAGGCAAAGGGCAGGCTCCCCATGGCTCCCCCAAAACGGCCCCTGGGGGCTGTCCACTCCCAAGCAAATAGCCCACACATGCCTGCCTCTCCCCTGATGGCAGACTGTTATCTGCAGGTATGCAAAATAATGCAAATGAGGCTATAAAGATGTTAATTATGCTGAAGGAATTAGCTGCTCATTAACTTAAACTTCCTGCTCAATTATTTTCATTACTGCCCCTCCTTTTGCAATGAGAGGAAAGGACACAAAGCAGCTCCTGCGCTCCCCATCAGTCCTACTTTTTGACAGCCATCCTGTGGCAGCTCCACCGGGCTGCTCAGCTCTTCCTCACCCCACTGGGGGGGTTGACCTGATGTCCAGAGGCATCGACCTGTGTCTGGACACATTGGCCCTGATAAGGAAGAGATTGTCCCCCTCAGCACTGGTGAGGCTACACCATGAGTCCTGGGTTCAAGAAGACATTGAGTGGCTGGGGCAGGTCCAGAGAAGGGCAACAAAGCTGGGGAAGGGGCTGGGGAACAGGGCTGGGGAGGAGCAGCTGAGGGAGCTGGGGTTGCTTGGTCTGGAGAAGAGGAAGCTGAAGGGAGAGGTCATTGCTCTCTACAGCTCCCTGAAAAGACGTTGCAATGTGCTGGGGGTGGTCTCTTCTCCCTGGTATCAGACGACAGAACAAAAGGAACTGGCCTGAAATTGTGCCAGGGGAGGCTTAGGTGGGAGATGAGGAAAAATTTCTTTGCTGCAAGAGTGGTCAGGGATTGGAACCAGGCTGCCCAGAGAGGTGGTGGAGTCCCCATCCCTGGAGGTGTTCAAGAAATATGTGTCCATGGCACTTGGGGACATAGTTTGGTGGCCGTGGTGGCATTGGGCTGACAGCTGGGCTTGGTGACCACAGAGGTCTTTTCCAACCTTAATGATTCTCTGAGTACCTCTGCAGGCAGGACACACATCAGGCCACATGTCCTGGGGGAGGACTCTGCTCCCATCTTTGTCACTGCATGGCTTGGATTGAATTAGATCACAGGATCACAGATCACAGGATGTCAGGGGTTGGAAGAGACCCATAGAGATCGAGTCCAACCCCCCTGCCAGAGCAGGAGCATAGAATCCAGCACAGGTCACACAGGACCACATCCAGATGGGTCTGGAAAGTCTCTAGAGAAGGAGACTCCACAACCCCTCTGGGGAGCCTGCTCCAGGGCTCTGTGACCCTCACAGTGAAGAAGTCCCTCCTCATGTCCCCACACCTCAGTTTCCCCATCTGCAATATCATAAGGCTGAGGGAAGAGCTTGAGAAATCCACTGCTGGAAAAGAAGAGTGGAGAGCCTGGAGGGGGGAAGCTAATATTCAAATGAGATTTGGCAGCACTTTAGGGAACGTGCCGCCAAGAGTCGCTTCACGACAGCCAGCGACGCAGCCAAGCAATTTAACACTGACAGTTGTTGCCATCCCTTGTTTCTGTCCACAGGTCTGCCCAGCCTGATAGCTGAAGTCATCCCTCACGATGGCAACTTTCAGCTCTTCCCACTCAAGAGAGGCCTCCGAGCTGCCTGGATTCGAGCAGTGACATTAGGTGCGTGGCGCCGAGGCTGACGTGGGCACCGGCACTGATGGCAGCACTCGGAGGTGCCAGCGGTGTCGGCCTGTGCTCTGCAATCCATCAGGGAGCAGAATCAGATTTGCCAGCAAGTTTGGTTAAAATATTCACATCAGAAGCTTGCTGCACTTCAAGGCAGAGGAAACATCGCTGAGGATCGGGTCTGAGGAACGACAGCCCCTCGTGACAAGGGGCAATGGGCATAAGCGACGGCGCAGGAGGCTCCACCTCGACATGGGGAGGAACTTCTTCACTGTGAGGGTCACAGAGCCCTGGAGCAGGCTCCCCAGAGAGGTTGTGCAGCCTCCTTCTCTGGAGACTTTCAAGCCCCATCTGGATGCATTCCTGTGTGACCTGTGCTGGACTCTGTGGTCCTGCTCCGGCAGGGGGTTTGGACTCGTTGATCTTTGGAGGTCCCTTCCAACCCCTAACATCCTGTGAGCCTGTGATCTGTGAGCCTGTGATCCTGTGACACCTCTCAAAGGTCACTTTAGTCTGGCCTGAAGAGCAAAACACACTCACACAGAATGCATTGGGTGGGAAGGGACAAGTCACTGTCCCTGTAGGTGTTCAAGAGGGGGTTGGACGTGGCACTTGGTGCCATGGTTTAGTAGTCATGAGGTCTTGGGTGACAGGTTGGACTTGATGATCTTTGTGGTCTTTTCCAACCTTACTGATTCCATGATTCTATGATTCAAAGGTCTTCCTGTCCAACCCCCCCTGCAGCCAGCAGGGACATCTCCAACTAGGTCAGGTTGCTCCAGGGCCCCATAAGACCTTGAATGTCTCTGGGAATGGGCCCTTCACTGCATCTCTGGGCAACCTGTTGCAGTATTTCACTGCCCCCATAGTGAAGAACTTCTGATGTCTAGCTCAATCACCCATGATGATGCCTCCCTGCAACCTGAGTGATGCCTGACATCCCTTGTGACCTTCCCCAGAGACACTGGGAAATGAGCTACATCCAGGCTGGAAAGGAAAGTGTAGAAGGAAAGAGGAGGTAACCAATGAGCCATAAATAACCATTAACCATGAACCAACAACGTGGCCTTGCAGCCAAAATGGCCAAGGTATCTCTGGGTGCATGAAGAGTGTGGCCAGCAGATCAAGATAAGTTCTCCTCCCTCTCTGTTCTGAACTGCTGAGGTCACCTCTGGAGTACTGGGTCCAGTTCTGGGTTCCCCAGCTCAAGAAGGACAGGGAACTACTGGAGAGAGTCCAATGGAGGGTGTAAAGATGCTCAGAGTCACGGTGCATTTCCATGTTCTTCACACAGGTGAAGCCAGGTAACAAAATGGAGTGAGGAACTGGCCAAACATTTCAAAAGTGGACCTTTTTCCCTCTGCCTGGCTCTGTTCTCTGCTCTGGTTCAGCAAGGGATGGCTGGAGGATGCAGGGCAGCAAAATGAGCAGCCAGAGGTGGGGCACATCCCTCCCACGTGCACTCCCAGCCCAGAAACCCTGTGCTTGGTGATCCCAGCAGATCCAGCCCAGCACCGAAGCCACCGCCACAGAATCACAGACTGGTGAGGGTTGAAAGGGACCTCTGGAGATCGTCGAGTCCAAGCCACCAGTGGGACTCTGTGCTGGAGAAGCCCACGGTGAAGGCTGCTCACCAAGTCAGAAGTGAGCTGCCAGAAAAGGCTGGGAGCTGGCAAAAAGCAGAGGCCTGGGAAAAGCAGACTTAACAGAAAGAGTCTGCGGTTTGTTGAAGGCAAGGTTCAGCAGCACTTCCTTGTGGTCTGTAATTACCAACAGAGGGAAAAGAGGGCTGATTTCTGGGGGATGCTTTCATCCAGCAGACAAAAGCCTGATGAATCCAATGGCTGGAGGCTGAAGCGAGCAACACTGAAATGTAGGATGCAAATATCTAAGGCTTCAGATAATTAACAAGCTCCCCAACGACTGCTGCTCCATTGGCACAGGGGGATTGCAGGCAGAGAGGATGAGTTGCCTGCTTTGGGGTTAGCTCCCTCCCTCGGTGCTGCCTGGCACGCAGACAGCAAGGCAGGGCCAGCTCCAAAGCCCTGGAAGCTAAGCTGGGCTTTGCATGGGGATGAGAAGGCAAAGACAGGTCCTAACCTCCTTGCTGCCCACCACACACTGCCCCACAAACTCCATGCTCTTACTTTAGCATCACAGGAGGAGCCACCTGGACTCTAACCTGACCTAGTTGAGGATGTCCCTGCTGAGTGTAGAAGGGGCTGGGCTAGATGACCTTAGGAGGTGCTTTCCAACCCAGGCCATTCTATGATTCTATGCTTCTATGATTCTATAATTCCACGATAATTCCACGACTCTATGCTTCTGTGCTTCTATACTTCCATGATCCTGTGAGTCTCTGCTTCTGATTCTATGCTTCTGTGAGTCTGTGCTTCTATGTTTCTGTTTCTATGCTTCTATGAGTCTATGTTTCTATGCTTCTATGAATCTATGTTTCTATGCTTCTACACTTCTGTGCTTCTCTGCTTCTCTGCTTCTATGCTTCTGCTCACAGAATGTCCCTGGGTAGCACCAGCTCATGGGACACAAATTAAATTACAGCTGCTGAGGTCCTCCCCCCACCCTGAGCCATGCCACACACAGTGACTTTAATGAGGAGCCTCTCACTAAAGCCTTCACTCTTGAGTGGGTTGTGAGGGGTTGTGGGATGTGCCACATCAATGACTTATGGGGGGGCTTTAGGTGCCCACTGTGATGCTTTCCTTCAGCTCCTGCCTTGTAGGGGCTGCAAATCTGCGTGGGGCACATTGTGCCTGATTAGTTTTATGGCCTGCAGTGGGTCAAGGTTGATTTCTTTCCCAAATAGAATGTCAGTTTAAGAGGAACTCCACGAGCTTGCTAGCTTGGGGACATGGGGTGCCACTTTATTGGCTCATGGGGATGGCATGCTGGCTGTCTTTTCATTCCTTCATAAAACCTTTTTGGCAGAGCTGGGGGCTTCTTGTTGCCTATACAATTAGGGAAGAGAACAACCAGTGCTCAACTCCCGACACAGAGGTGTATGAAACCAGCAGAGACATTCAGGGAGACCTCTAAGAACAATGAAAGCAGAGCTGCTGGCTGCTAACTAGAAGGAAATGTGCTATTTTTAGCTAGCCAAGAAGGTGGAAGGTGAAAAAAACAACACAAGAACAAAGAAAAATCTATAGTCCAATCCAGCAAGCCAAAATGCAATGCCAGGCAGAATGACAGGCTGGCTCCCTGGCAGGGGGATTCTGTCACTGATGGGGAGGAGGGACTGCTAGAGAGACCTGGAACAGGACCAGAGAAGGGCAACAAGGCTGGGGAAAGGTCTGGAGAGCAGGGCTGGGGAGGAGCAGCTGAGGGATCTGGGGGTGTTCAGCCTGGAGAAGAGGAGGCTGAGGGGAGAGCTCATTGCTCTCTACAGCTCCCTGAAAGGAGGCTGCAGTGAGGTGGGGGTTGGGCTCTTCTCCCCAGAGGCTCCAGGCCCCTCAGCATCTTTGCAGCCTCCTCTGGACTTTCTCCAGTAGTTCCCTGTCAGTACCCCAGATGTGGCCTCACCAGGGCAGAGCAGATGGGCAGGAGAGCCTTCCTCGACCTGACAGCCACACTCTTCTTCAGGCACCCCAGTATCACCCACTTGCCTTCTTGGCCACAAGGACATTCTGCAGACTCATGGGGAGCTTGTTGTCCCTGAGCACTCCCAGGTCCTTCTCCACAGAGCTGCTTTCCAGAAACATGACCAGGAGTGAGAAAAGGGATGTCTTTTCCCTGCAACCAGTCCCATTTCTAAGGGGAAATGCTGCTCCAGGCTGGAGCTGAGTCCCTGCCAGTGGAATGGCCTCCCATGGACATTCCCTTATCCTGTGTTGTGGATTAATCAGTGCCCTCATGGATGAGCATCCCATGCTGCAAAAGCCTGATCCAGCCCCAGAGAGTGTACTTCCAGCTAGAAGCCATCTCACTGGGAGCACCATGGAGCTGCCAGCCAGTGAGAGAAAGTGACACTAATCAGCTGGAGAAGAGAGCCTAAGAGCCAAATTAGGAGAACAAAACCTAATTGACTTGTCCAGCAGCTCTGTCAGGGGACTCTAAGGCTCATTGCTGCTCTCCCAAGCTGCTCCATCCCCTTCCCACGGCACCACAGCGGGCTCTGGAGAGAGCATTTGCTGGGAACCTGGGGCTTTGCAAATCCCCCCAGCTTCTTGGAGCATCTGAAGGAGTCCTGCACACCAGGAGCTGCAAGCAGACAATGCCTACCATGCTCTGCCTCCCCCTCCAGTGCCCAGCTGCTGCTTCCTGAGCCGGCAGGGGATGCTGCGTGGATGGGCACGGCTCCCACTGCCATCCCTGCAGCTCTTGTCCTGCCAGACAGGATCTGCACAAAGGCTGGGGTCCCACCAGCGTGGCAAAGCACTCCCTTTCCTCAAAGGGAGGACTGGGTAGGAAGGGAGCAGGAAGAACCCTTAGCATGGGACAGGAGGATCTTCCAGGGTTGCCTTTATGCCTTCTCTCTTTGATTGCTGCAAATCTGTTTTTAAAGAGAATTATGCCCACTTTCAACCCTTTGTTCCTGCTCACACGGTTGCATCTCCTTGGATTTTGTGCTGGTCTCTGGGTTTCTGCAACCCCACCAGTTTCAGGCCTGTAAGCTGCAGGTTGCAGCTGCCCAGCCCTGCTCAGAAGGTGGGGAGGGCACCTGAGCTACCAGCTCCAGACCTTAGGCTGTTCAATGGCTCCTGCTAGAGGTTCACAAACACCTGAAAACCAGAAACTGGCCCAGTGGTGCCTGGATTGTTTTCCCCACTCTGCTTTAGCTCAAGCTGTGCTATGAATTGCACCAGGGAAACCATTTGCTGTGAGGGAACCAGCTGGGGTCTGTGGGTTGTGGGTTAAATGCAGCCCAGCTCCCTGCTTCACCAGGAGGTTGGACTGATCGTGCAAGGACAGGGTGTGGGAAGGAGCAGCCCACAGCAGGAGGAGGGCAGGGCAGGTTCACTGTTCCATTTCTGTCCCCTGACTGAAGCTGATGAAGTGCAAGAAGTTCATTCTGCCTTGGACATGTACCATGAACACGTGGTAAGGATGGGGAGACACTGGCACAGGTTACCCAGGGAGGTTGTGGATGTCCCCTCCCTGGAGATGTTCAAGGCCAGGCTGGATGAGGCCTTGAGCATCCTGGGCTGGTGGGAGGTGTCCCAGCCCATGGCAGGGGGGTTGGAAGTGGGTGATCTTCAAGGTCTTTTCCAGCTCAAACCATTCTGTGATTCTATGACTCTCTGATAGGAGCCCCATCCGGAATTGCATCTTCTCCTTCCCTCCCCGCTCCTTTGGCAGTCCCCAGCCAGCTCCTCCTGGCCACCATCTCCCAGCACCTCAGCTGAGCTTTCAAACAAGGCTTCACAAGCAGAACATCCACAGACTTGCTGGAAGAGGCTTACAGCTGCACTGGTGAGAGGGGCCAGCCCCCAGCCAGCACGCGTGGAGCTGCAGACGTTTGCTTTGGCACTCGCCCATCTCACCTCCTGTAGCCTCAGCAAAACCGAAATCACGGTCAGGAGCTGCAACAAGCCCCAGCGTCTGCTCCCTCTCTGCTGCTGCCTGATGCTCAGGGTAATGAGGTGGCTTGTGACTAACAACAGCAGGGTTCTGAGCCAGCCCAGGCACAGCCTGGCAAAGGGGGGCTTCAGATGTGTCCCTCTCAGGACCCTGGGGGCTGAGATGTTAATTCATCACCAGCTCGGCGTTAGAGGAGCTGGCAGCAGTGAGGATGATAAGAGCTGTGCTCTCCAGTTCCCATTTGTTTCATCCCCAAGGGGCCTTCTGCGTGGTGGAAGTCCTGTGTGTGACCATGGGCATGATTGTCTTTTGCATGCATGAATTAACACTTCCTCAGCTCCAGCTGCAGGCAGGACATTGTTCCCTCTGCTGGCATTTGCTGCTCCATCCCAAAATGAGCATGGCACAGTAATCAGAGAATCACAGCATTGTTTGGTCTGGAAGAGACCTCTAAGATCTTCCAGTCCAACCATTAACCCAACACTACCAAGTCCACTGCTGAACCATGGCCCTCAGCACCACATCTCCCTGGCTTTTCAATCCCTCCAGGGAAGGAGAGCCCACCACTGCCCCGGGCAGCCGGTTGCAGGGTTTGACAACCCTTTTGGGGAAGAAATTGTTCCTCATGTCCATCCTAAACCTCCCTTGGTGCAACTTGAGGCTGTTCATAGAACTATATAGTTGTTTAGGCTGGAAAAGCCCTCCAAGACCTCCCTGGTTTGCAAAGCAGGTAGAGCTCCACCACTCCTCAGTAGCTGAACCACGGTGGTAAAACTAACCTGGGCAACTTGATCTAGCTGCAGATGTCCCTGTGACTGCAGTGGGGTTGGATTAGATGAGCTTTAAAGGTCCCTTCCCCTTCAAACCAGCCTGGGATTCTGGGATCCTATGGCTCTGAGGTTGTCTGAAACCAGCATTTAGCAGTTTTCCTTCTACAGGGAGCTGTTTCCAAGCCTGGAGATGGAAGACAGTTTGTCCCCTAGCTCTGTCTCCCAGCCCCTTACCACCAGCACAGCCCAGCTCTAAGTGGGTTCACAGCCCACTCCTCCCAGCTCACAGCTATTTGCTTTTCTTCTCCCAGCCTGACAGTTGTGAAGGCTGAGTGAAACAAAAGGTGAAATCATTGTCAGCTAAACTCCTTCCTGTCCTCACCCCTCCACCTCAGATGGAGCTGCTGCTGCACTCGTATTTGCACAAATAATGCCAATCCCTTGGGAAGATCCTGTTGGCTCCCCTGCTGGGCAGCAGCGGGCCCCCAGCAGCTGATGAAACGCATGAAGACAGACAAAGCAAGCTGTAATTGCTCCACTTCCCTGCAGATCTTCCCCTTTTTAGTCCTGATGGAACCCTATTTTTGTCCTCTGGTATAAACAGGGTGATGGGATTTTTCATCTGTGTTTATATAGAGATGAAGAAGTGGACCAGAAGTGCCCCAGCAGTGCTATTGAGGGGCCGTAGCTACCCCACCCAGGACATCTTTGCAGTCATCCAAAGCTTGCATGAAGAGCTCCTCTGTATGGCACAAGTACCTGAGGGAAGATGTTTTGATGTTTTGGAGGATATTTAGACGTTTTATAGAATCCTAGAATGGCTTTGGGTGGAATGGACCTCAGGGATCAGCTACTCCAACCTGCCTGCCGTGGTAGGGACACAAAGCCTCATCCAACCTGGCCTTGAACAACTCCAGGGAGGAGGCATCCACAGCCTCCCTGGGCAACCTGTTCCAGAGCCTCACCACCCTTAACTGAAGAACTTCTTCCTAAGCTCCACTCTGAACCTACTCTCCCTCAGCTTCAACCCATTCCCCTTGCCTGTCTCTAGACTGCCTCAGGAAAAGTCTCTCTGCAGCCTTCCTGCAGGACCCTTCAGGCACTGGAAGGCAGCTCTGAGGTCCCTCTGGAGTCTTCTCTTCTCCAGGCTGAACACCCCCAACTCCCTCAGCCTGTGCTCACAGCAGAGCTGCTTCAGCCCTTGGATCATCTATGTGGCCACTTCTGGACTCACTCCAAGAGCTCTGTGTCCTTCTTATAGTGAGGGATAGGATGGGATGCAGGATTTGAGGTGAGGTCTCAGCAGAGAAGAGCAAAGGGGCAGAATCCCCTCTCGACCTGCTGCCCACTCTGCTCTTGCTGCAGCCCAGCACACAGTTGCACTGCTGGCTCCTGGGGAGCTTCCCATCAATAGGGGGTAGAGACTTAAATCGTGGCAGCCATGCCTCTGGGACATCATTGGTTTAGCTTGTAGTGGAGGGGGGAAAAAGAAGGCTTCCAAAGAAAGTAGAACTTGTGTGTTTGAAAAATACAAATGACAGCAAAGATCAGGAGTTTCCCCTTCACTTCTTGTGAGTGAGAGGACACAGCCTCAAGCTGTGCCAGGGGAAGCTTAGGCTTGAGGTGAGGAGAAAGTTCTTCCCAGAAAGAGTAATTGGGAAGAGAAGAGAAGGGAAGAGAAGGGAAGAGAAGGGAAGGGAAGGGAAGGGAAGGGAAGGGAAGGGAAGGGAAGGGAAGGGAAGGGAAGGGAAGGGAAGGGAAGAATGGAATAGAATTAACCAGGTTGGAAAAGTCCTCAGAGATCACTGAGTCCAACCTATCATCCAGCACCATCTAATCAAGTAAACCATGGCACCAAGTGCCCCATCCAGTCTCTTCCTAAACACCTCCCTGGGCAGCACATTCCAATGGCCAATCTCTCTTTTTGGGAAGAATTTCTTCCTAACACCCAGCCTAAACCTCCCCTGGCACAGCTTGAGACTGTGTCCTCTTGTTCTGGTGCTGGCTGCCTGGGAGAAGAGACCAACCCCCACCTGGCTACAACCTCCCTTCAGGTAGTTGTAGACAGCAAGAAGGTCTGCCCTGAGTCTCTCCTTCTCCAGGCTAAGCAACCCCAGCTCCCTCAGCCTCTCCTCACAGGGCTGTGCTCCAGACCCCTCCCCAGCCTTTGTTGCCCTTCTCTGGACACCTTCCAGCAACTCAACATCTTTCTTGAACTGAGGAGCCCAGAACTGGACACAGGACTCAAGGTGTGGCCTAACCAGTGCTGAGTACAGAGCACAATGACTTCCTTGCTCCTGCTGGCCACACTGTTCCTGATCCACCTGGCCACCTGAGCACACTGCTGGCTCCTGTTCTGTCTACTATTGACCAGCACCCCCAGGTTCCTTTCTGCCTGGCTGCTCTCCAGCCACTCTGACCCCAGGTATGAGTCTATTGGCCAAGCTCTGCTGTCATTTGCTGCACCAAGCAACAGCTTCCAGGGCTGATGGATGGAAAACAATTAGTCACTTCTTTCCTTTCAGGAGAGTGCAGGCAGGAGCAGACTCCTTGGCACTGCACAGTGATTCCTGATAACATAATTCATCCCAATGCCTCTGCAAATCAGCTCCAGCCCATAATCACTAAAAAATCCACCACCCAAACCCCCATCCTGCTGTAAATATAATGAAAACATAATTAGCAATTAAAGGCAGGGGTGACAGCCCCGTGCTGGGGATGGAACTGATGGGAGTGCTGCTCTGCCTCTGAAAGCTGGTGGATAGCAGCAGCCTTCCAGGGCAGCTGTTTTAAGTTCTGCAAGACACTAATTGAAAGCCTCTTTGCTGGGTGAAGCCCTCAGCATCTCTGGCAGCTCAGGGATGAAAGCAGCTCCGGAGGGCAGGCTAAGCCTGGGTGTTGACACACCTGCTCCTCTCCCATGCCCTGTTGGCTTCCATGAGCTCTTTTGGACAACGTGCCTGTCCCACGGCTGCCTGCCAACCCAGGGAGTGGGGCACCTGGGGAGCCAAGGGGTCCCACTCAGTCCCCCAGCATCTCTCTTTCTTCCCCTGCTTCTGGCCTGCCAGGCAAAACCTGGAGTTCTCCAAGCTCAGGGTTCAACACTGGAGGACAGCAGGTTGTGAAGTATTTAACAGACTCAGGGAATGGTGGAGGTTGGAAGGGAGCTCTGGAGATCATCCAGTCCAACCTCTCTGCCAAAGCAGGGCACCCACAGCAGCTTGTCCAGGCTGACAATGGCCAGCTGGCTCTGGAATCTCTCCAGAGAGGGAGACTCCACAACCTCTCCAGTGGTCATCACCCTCAAAATAATGAAGCTGCTCCTTAAGTTCAAAGAGTCTCCTTAAGTTTATTTGAGCCTGATCTGTGTGGGAAGCAGAGCACAAAGTTCTCCCCCTGGGATGGAGGAGTCTGTAAAGATTTACTCTCCTCTCCACCTTTAACGATGTAAATAAACTGAGGAGTTTAAGTGCCGAACGTTCAATACCAGGCTGCCACACTTTGGCCTCCTCCCCATGCTCCAAACCCTCCTCCAGCTGGGAGCAGCAATTCACAGAGTCACACAGATTGCATGGGGTTGGAAGGGACCCTCAAGGGTCATCTTGTCCAACCCCCCTGCGGGCAGCAGGGACACCTCCAACTAGATCAGGCTGCTCAGGGCCACATTGAGTCTGATCTTGCATGTCTGCAGGGACAGGGTCTGAACTACATCCCTGGGCAGTCTGCCCCGGTGTCAGCTCCTGCCTCCTCCACAAGGGCAGTGAGAAGTGTAATCAAGCAGGGCATGATTTTGTTGTCAGTTGTGTGCCTGCTCCTCACACTGGAGGCAGTGGCAGCTGAAGGGATAATTGAGCCACTGGTGTCTAGGAAGCACTTTGAGATCTCTGGGTGAAGTGTGGATGCTTGTGGCTGTGACTGCAAGCACCAGGGCTGACATCTCAACCTGGGCAGCCCTTTCCATCTCACCAGCACCACATTCATGCACAAATCCGGTTGTTTTGTTTGACACAGAGCACAAAGGTGCTGCCTGGGCAGGGGAGGCTGAGCTTTTGGGTCTAACTGTGCATGTGACATGAAGTAACCTCTAGTCCCAGACTTCAAAAGCTAAAAGGCTAAAAATTTACATAGGATGGTGATGAGGGAAGGAGGGGAGGTGTGGTTTGGTCTGCAATGCACTGCTACAGCCCTGGTATCTCTCTGGGCTTAGATCTTCACAGAGCAGATGGCAGCACAGAATCATAGAATGATTTAGGTTGGAAGGGACCTTAAAGATCAGCCAGTTCCAACTCCCACCCCCCACCATGGGCAGGGACAGCTGCAATTCCTGCAGCCTGTCCTCATAGGGGATGTTCTCCAGCCCTTTGATCCTCTTCATGGCCTCCTCTAGACCCTCTCCTCTCTTGTGTTGGTGGCCCCAAAGCTGGCCAGATGGCTCCAGGTAAGGTCTGCCAGAGCAGAGCAGAGGGGCAGAATTGCCTCTCTCCATCTGCTGGCCACACTTCTGACACATCAGGGTTTCATCCTTTCACCCCTTCTCATCTGAGTGCCTGACCTACCTCATGGTCAGGCTGGGGAGGGACTTTTTTTGGTGCCAGGAAATGACAGGACTGGGGGGGATGGAGCAAAACTAGAAATGGGTAGATTCAGGTTGGATGTCAGGAGGAAGTTGTTCCCCATGAGGGTGGGGAGAGACTGGCACAGGTTGCCCAGGGAGGTGGTGGAAGCCTCCTGCCTGGAGGTGTTTGCAGCCAGGCTGGAGGTGGCTGTGAGCAACCTGCTGCAGTGTGAGGTGTCCCTGGCCATGGCAGGGGGGTTGGAACTGGCTGAGCCTTGAGGTCCCTTCCAACCCTAACAATCCTATGATTCTATGGTCACCCTTCCTTCTCCATTCCCCTCAGTTCAAGGGGACCAGCTTGCCCACACTGTGTCTAATGGATGTCTTTGCTTGGCTGGGCTCATATCTGCTACCCAGACAAATGCCACTCTAAGTCCAAATGCCTGGAAACAATCTAAAGAGCTGGGTCCTGCTGTTTGCCACCCTGATGAAAAATGTCATAGAATCATACAATCAACCAGGTTGGAAAAGACCTCAGAGGTCATCAAGTCCAACCTATTACCTAATGCCTAACACCCTCCTGACAACCAAACCATGGCTCCAAGTGCCACAGCCAAGCCTTTCTTGAACACCTCCAGGGATGGGGACTCCACCACCTCCCTGGGCAGCACATTCCGATGGGAAATTATTCTTTCTGGGAAGAACTTTCTCCTCACCTCCAGCCTAAACCTCCTCTGGTGCAGCTTGAGACTGTGTCCTCGTGTTCTGGTGCTGGGTGCCTGGGAGAAGAGACCAACCTGGCTACAATCTCCTTTCAGGTAGCTGCAGAGGGCAACAAGGTGTCCACAGCCATGCTGAAAATCGACTGCATTTGTCCCTCAAAACCTCTGTGGTGTGGAGCTCCTTTGTCCCTCCTGTGTCTCTGAGGCTGGCATTAAACCAGAGAGTTACTCTAGGTTGCCACGAGGGATTTTCTATCTAAAGCAATAACTTAACACCAGGGCAAATGCTTTGATTCCTTTGGAGCAGAAATTAGCATAGTAATCTGATAATCATGCATTACAGCCTGGGAAAAAATAATGAAAAGACCTCGTGGATGGCTAATCATTAGAGGAATTGAAAGCAAGACAAAGGATCCCACTGTAATTTGGCTGAAATTTCACAGTCGCACACCGGGGAAGGTGAGGTGGGGGGGGAGGGAGGGAGGGAGGGAGGATGGATACAGCAACACTGCTGAGGGATCATCAGAGCAGTGGTGAGCACAGCACAGCCAGACTGAATCTCACTGTGGACTTACTCATCTCATCTGCAGTGTAAGAAGGCATTTCACAGAATCTCAGCATGGTAAGGGAGGGAAGGGACCTCTGGAGCTCATCCAGTCCAACCCCCCTGCTCCAGCAGGGCACCCACAGCAGCTTGCCCAGGAGCACAATGGCCAGGGGGGGTTGGAAGCTCTCCAGAGAAAGAGACTCCACAACCTGGTCAGTTCTGTGCTTCTGCTGCAATGGTTTAGTTGATTAGATGGTGTTGGGTGATAGGTTGGACCTGATGATCTCGGAGGTCTTTTCCAAACTGGTTAATTCTGTGACTCTGTTACCTCTCTGGGCAGCCTGCTCCAGGCCTCCAGCACCCTCACATCAAACAAGTTTCTCCTCCTGTTCAGATGGAACCTCCTGGGTTCCATTTTGTGTTCCTCATCCTGTTGCTGGGCACCACTGAGAAAAGTCTGGCCCCAACCCCTTGTCCCCTGCTGTAGCTCTTGCTGAGTGCTGATCAGCTACTGGGGCTGCTCTGGGGCTGCTCTTCATTGATCAGCCACTGGGGCACCCTCTGGGGCTGCTCTTCTCCAGGCTCAACACCCCCAGGGCTCTCAGCCTGTGCTCCTCACAGAGATGCTCCAGTTTGCCCAAGCATCTTTGTGGCCTTTTGTAGCTGGGTCTACAGGAATAAAAGACTTAACCCGGGAGTGAACGCCTAAAGCCATCAGGAGCTGCTTTAGTCAGCCTGTGCTCTGTGAGCTGCAGAGAGCCCAGAGGGCAGCAGAAGGTGATGTGACTGCTGAGTGTTAGTTTAGAAAGCTAAAATGCACACACTGTGCTCTTGCCAAAACCAACTAGACAAAAAGAGGGAACACAGACACCAGGGACTAGACTGAGAAGTCCTGCAGTGACCACAGCATGGACACGTGCAGCTACTCATGTCCAGACCCCCTAAGTGTCCTAACCGGGAGCTGGACCTCATCCTGAGCTGCACAGCAGCCTGCACCCCCCAGCAGCACCCCCCACGAACTGCCCTGACAGAGGACCCAGGGGAAGTCCTTCCAGCAGAGCAAGAGCTCCACCAGGAAGGTAATTAAGCATCAGAAGCAATTAGCAGGAGATAGAGAGGTGTCTGCATCCCAGGAAATCCTTAAATCCCAGCCAGGGCAGCTTTTGCAGAGCCACCTCGTAGCTCAGCCGGTAATTATGGGCTGGATGCCCATCAGGAGGGAAGGTGCTGTGCTCTGTGTTTCTGCAGGATGAGCTCAGGCTGCTTTCTGTGCTGCTGGCAGACCCAAAGCAGTGCCAGGAACATGCTCTGCCCAGGTGAGCACAAGAGGAGGTTGGAGGGCTGGGATCTCGGTAAGGGTTGGGGAGGTTTTTGGAAGGATATCTCTTGGGTTTTGAAGTGCCTCTCTGAAAGAGTGACTTGGAGCTCATCACACTCCTGAGGTGGGGAGTTTGGGCCCAAAGAGCAGGGAATTAAAGTGGAGATAGTTCTGAATATTTTCAGAGAATCACAGAATGGTTTTGGGTGGGAAGAGACCTTTCCAGCTCAGCCAGTCCAACCTCCTGCACTCAGCAGACATCTGCAGCTAGAGCAGGCTGCTCAGAGCCCCAAACAGCCTGACCTGCAATGGTGCCAGGCATCTCCCACCTCTCTGGGCCACCCTCAGTGTCTAACATTTCTCCCTTCTCTCCAGCTTGACTCTCCCTCCTTTAGTTCAAAGCAGCCCCCCTTGTCCTGTCACAACAAGCCCTGCTCAAAATCTGTCCCTGCCTTTTTGATCTCCCTTTTTAAAGTCCTGAAAGACCACCAGAAGGTCTCCCTGGAGCCTTCTCCTCTCCAGGCTCAACAAGCCCAACTCTCTCAGCCTGGGCTTACAGCAGAAAGCTTCCAGCCCTCCCAGCGTTACTTTGACCTCCTCTGTCCCTGCTCCAACAGGTCCCTGTCTGTGCTGAGGACTCCAGAGCCACTCCAGCACTGCAGGTGGAGTCTCAGCAGAGCACAGCAGAGGGGCAGAATCCCCTCCCTGCCTCTGCTGCTCACACTGTCATGGTGAACAAATGGAATTGCCTTTTGTGGCTTTGATTCCAGGATGTCCCAAATGCAAATATCTCAGTTAAGTTCCTTTAGCTGTCTCGAGATGGAGGGAGCATTCTTCAGCTCTGCATTTGCCACTCTTTTTCCTCTGTTATGTTTGCCAACAGAACTCAGGCTCCTCCCCTCCCTGTCCCCCTCCCTTCAGTGGGAAAAGGAACATCAGCTTCAGAGAAGAGCTTTCTGGTTAAAACATTTTCTGTCCAAATGAATACCAAGCAAGCAGGTGGCACCAGTGCTGTCCAGCAGAGTGTGAACAGCACAAGTCACACACCTGAAATGGAGAAGTCTGTCTTTGGTGAGTGACCAGAACAACTGGAAATGACTATTTTTAAGTCTTCCCCCCAAAATTTTAAACTCCTCTTCAGGAAAGGGCTTCCTAAAGGAGAGCTGCTGAGCTTCGGTCTACTTTGTACTTTGCTTTTAAGGAACTCCATGGAAAGGTAAAGCTCAATTTAAACCTGAGCTGCAGCAAAGGGAGCTTTGGCTCATACAGAATGTACCCCTGAAAGTCAGGAAGCTTCAGGAGGAGCAGCTGAGAGTAGCTGTGTGGGTAAAAGCTGGACTGGCACAGGGTGACTTCACAGAATCCCAGAACCCCAGCATGGTGGAGGCTGGAAGTGACCCCTGGAGATCACCAAGCCCAAGCCCCCTGCTAAAGCAGGGCACCCACAGCAGCTTGCCCAGGAGCACAATGGCCAGGGAGGTGTTGAAGGTCTCCACAGAAGGAAACTCTACAACCTCTCTGGGCAGCCTGCTCCAGGCCTCCAGCACCCTCATACCAAAGAAATTTCTCCTCCTGTCCAGATGGAACCTCCTGGAGTCCAGTTTGTGCCCACTGAGATGCTGCAACATGTCCAGAGAAGGGCAACAAAGCTGGGGAGGGGTCTGGAGCACAGCCCTGGGAGGAGAGGCTGAGGGAGCTGGGCTTGCTTAGCCTGGAGAAGAGGAGGCTCAGGGGAGACCATCTTGCTCTCTACAACTACCTGAAGGGAGGCTGTAGCCAGGTGGGGGTTGGTCTCTTCTCCCAGGCACCCAGCACCAGAACAAGAGGACACAGTCTCAAGCTGTGCCAGGGGAGGTTTAGGCTGGATGGTAGGAAGAAATTCTTCCCAGAAAGAGAGATTGGCCATTGGAATGTGCTGCCCAGGGAGGTGGTGGAGTCCCCATCCCTGGAGGTGTTTAGGAAGAGACTGGATGAGGCACTTGGTGCCATGGTTTAGTTGATTAGATGGTGTTGGATGATAGGTTGGACTCAATGATTTCGAAGGTCTTTTCCAACCTGTTTTATTCAATTCAATTCAATCCAATCCAATCCAATCCAATCCAATCCAATCCAATCCAATCCAATCCAATCCAATCCTATCCTGTCCTATCCTATCCTATCCTATCCTATTCTATTCTATTCTATTCACTGCCCCTTGTCCTGTTCCTGGGCACCACTGACAAGTGTCTGGCCCCAGCCTCTTGCCCCCCACCCTGTATTCTTGCTGAGCACTGATCAGATCCCCTCTGGGGCTGCTCTTCTCCAGGACCAACAGCCCCAGGGCTCTCAGCCTTTCCTCCTCACAGAGCTGCTCAGCATCTTCGTAGGCTCTGCTGGACTCTCTCCTATAGTTCCCTGTCCTTAGACTATTTGATTGACTTTAGCTGCAGATCCAACCTCAGATACCAATAAGGCCTTCAATACCTGTATGGGCATGGGGGATGTTTAGAGGCCAGAATATTTGAGGCAGAAAAGGCAAGAAGGGAACTGAGTCTTAATGCAATGGGCAAAGACATCAAGATGCAACCTGAGTGAAGGCCAAGGAGCAGGTCAGAGCCAGCAGTGATGCTGAGGAGAAGCATCCACCAGCTTCGCACTGCTTTTTCATGTCCTTTGAACAA
Source organism: Colaptes auratus (assembly GCA_015227895.2). Lineage (NCBI taxonomy): Eukaryota > Metazoa > Chordata > Aves > Piciformes > Picidae > Colaptes > Colaptes auratus. Next base: position 6,771,291 of record CM026895.1, read on the forward strand.
GGGGAGAGAAAAATCCGAGGGGCAGCACCCCCCTGCAGCTGAGTGGCTGCAAGATCTCTTCTTCTCCTCACTGCAAGGGCGTTGCTCAGGCAGAATTGCTCTCACCTTCACTCCTCGAGCTTTTGTCCCTGTTCTGCAGACCCAGCCCAACCTGCCCCCTGTTTTGCTCCATGTTGCTATGGCAATTGGAGAGGTGCAAACTGCCGCAGCCCCGCACAGGCAAACCGTCTCGCAGAAGGGAGAGCTCTGAGCCGCCCTCAGGACTAACCCAGGATGAAATCCCTGCGGCTGTGCTTGGCATGTATCACACCTAACGCTCCCCCTGCTAAGAAGAAGGACTTTGGGTGGCCACAAGTGAAGCAGATGGGTAAAATGTACCAAGTCAAGACCTTGTCTTCAATATTCCAGTGTGGAGGCAGCTGCTTCATGCGAGGAATGTGAAAGCTGCTCTCTGAAAAATTGAGAAGCAAAGAGGCCAAATATCACAGGAGGAAGAGCTCTGAGGTGCTGCTGAGGTGAGCAATTCATCTTGTGGATAACACATGGACTGGTGCAGGCTTCCAGAGTGCAGTTCAGAATTCCAAGGGCTTCAAAAGAGATTCTGGTGACCTGAGCCTACTCCTTCGAACCGTCCTCCCGATTTAGCTCCCAGATCCTCACTCTACATTCCCAGGCAGGGCTGAAGCTCTGAGTGTTTCTCTCCAAAGCTCTCCAGCACTTCAGTGCACAAAGCTTTCGAGCTGGGGGAGCTGGGATTGTTTAGCCTGGAGAAGAGGAGGCTCAGGGGAGACCTTATTGCTCTCTACACCTACCTGAAGGGAGGTTGCAGCCAGGAGGGGTAGTAGCCAGCACCGAGCTCCAGTAATGGCTGAACAGCCTCCAGCCTTCCTGCTCCTCTGTGTCCCAGTACATCCTGGTGCACCCCAGTGCACCCCAGTGCCCAGGGGCGGCTAGACCACCCCCTTCTGCATCTGGCCCACCCTGCATGTGCCAAGTGACTTTGCATAGAATCATAGAATTGTCAGGCCTGGATGGTCTCTTCTCCCAGGCACCCAGCACCAGAACAAGAGGACACAGTCTCAAGTTGTGCCAGGGGAAGTTTAGGCCGGAGGTGAGGAGAAAGTTATTCCCAGAGAGAGCTGTTAGGCATTGGAATGTGCTGCCCGGGGGGGGTGGTGGAGTCACCGTCCCTGGAGGTGTTCAAGAGGGGACTGAACGTGGCACTTGGTGCCGTGGTTTAGTCATGAGGTCTGTGGTGAGAGGTTGGACTCGATGATCTTGGAGGTCTCTTCCAACCTTGGTGATTCTGTGGGGAGCTCCCCAGCCCTGCCAGGCTGCATGGCTTCCCCCCCCCCCGAAGAGATGAGTCCCAGCAGGATGCCGCACGCCAGCGCTCCGCCTGCAGTTTCCTGGGCACAAACAAGTCGGCTGCGGTGCCAACCTCATTTCCAGCTTGAGAAACCAAGCTGCTGCCTTCCTTTAAAGTGATTCTCCAGAGCTGCACCAAACAAAGAAATAAATAAATGCAGCTCTTGCTGCCTGTAAAAACTCCTGCAAGCTGGAGATCCCTTGATAGCTCCTCGCTGCTCAGCCTTGTCCCAGCACTCCAGATGAAAGCATGCCAACACTGGTCCCAGCTGGCCACTGAGTCATCTCTAGGCTTGCCAACTTAACTGGGATTAACATTAATTATCCCCATCAGCAGTCTCAGCCCTGGGATTTCCCCTGAGCCCTGCCTGTGACACAGGTTACATTTATACAAGGTCAGGGGATCCCCCCAGTGCCTGCAACATCTGGCAGGCCCTGGGCTTTCCACGCTCCCAGGGTCTCAGACCTGTCACAGATGGGTTGATCCCTGAGGATATAAGATCCCTGGGTCAGGACCTATTGATTCTCCAGTGCTTTGTAGAGCATTTGTCAGCGATCAGGGAAGGGGAACTGAACCCGGAGTGTGTTGATGTGGGCTTTGTGCTTGCAGAGTCAGCCAGCTTGAGGGAGAAGTTAGGTTAAAGGGGCTCTGTATTTATCTGCCCCCTCTCAGTGTTGTTTTGGGGCTGGAAGGAAGGTTAAAACTTTTCTAGGATTGCCACAGCACAGCATGAAATCATGAGAAGGGCAATGAGGCTGGGGAGGGGTCTGGAGCACTGCCCTGTGAGGAGAGGCTGAGGGAGCTGGGGTTGCTTAGCCTGGAGAAGAGGAGGCTCAGGGGAGACCTTATTGCTCTCTACAACTACCTGAAAGGAGGTTGTAGCCAGGTGGGAGTTGGTCTCTTCTCCTAGGCAGCCTGTGACAGAGCAAGAGGACACAGTCTCAAGCTGTGCCAGGGGAAGTTTAGGCTGGAGGTGAGGAGAAAGTTCTTCCCAGAGAGATTGGCCATTGGGATGTGCTGCCCAGGGAGGTGGTGGAGTCCCCATCCCTGGAGGTGTTCAATAAGGGATGGGATGTGGCACTTGGAGCCATGGTTTAGTTGTCAGGTACAAAGTAATAGGTTGGACTTGATGATCTCTGAGGTCTGGTTGATTCTGTGCTTCTATTCTAAAATCACAGAATGATAAGGGTTGGAAGGGTCCTCTGAAGAGCATTGAGTCCAACCCCCCCTGCCCAAGCAGCATCACCCAGGGCAGCTCACAGAGGAGCATTTTGCTGTCTGGTCATGGAGTGTCCTTGAAGACAGCAAGCAAAGAGCCTTTCCCATCCCTGGCTCTGCAAGTAAGGGCCAAGGTAAGTCACTGTCACCACCCCTCTTGTGCTGGGGAAACTGAGGCACGGAGCACTAAGACTTCCTAAACAACATCCAGCTTTTGGTCTGACTGCAACACTTGGGAGAGGGCAACAACCTGCAGACCAGTCCCTGTTTGCAGCAGCATAAAGGGCACTGGAGGGGAATGAATACACCCTGCAGAGGGACAGCGCTGCCGTGCCCAGTGCTGTCATGAGCAGCTTTTATCTGCTCTGGGAAGGTTATTCAGTGAACAGCCACACAACTTCTGCGTGGCATAAAAGGCTTCCCGAGGAGGGCAAGCCTTGAACCAGACCTTCAGTCCTCATGCTGCCCTCTCCAGAGCATCCCTCCCTCCTCTGGCCGGCCCTGCCAAGGCCATCAGCGCCTTGACGTCCTGCTGTGATTAATGGTGCGAGCTCCCGGGCTCTCATCTGGGGCTAACTGACAGGAGGTGAGGCATGGCAGTGAATAATGGCAAGACCTTTGGAAGTCCGGGAGAAATTAAATCAAAGCAACAGTATTTGTTTGCTTTTTGTGTGTGTGCTCCCGGTCCTCCCCTCTCCCCACTCTCCCCCCACCTCCCTTCCCATCCTAATGGCATTTCAGGCTGTTTGGCTGCATTCCCCACCTCATAAACCAGGACTCAACATCCCTGAGAGCAGCGACTTTACAACTGCCACTGATGGGCTGTTGGCTGCAGCGGTGCTGGGGTTTAACCCTTTCCCCTGCCGGGAGCAGGGCAAGCCCTGCTGATAGGGTACTGGGTGCAAAGTCACTGAGACAAACCTGGGGTTTATTTTTAACTGCCTGTGAAAATTGCCTGTGCCCAAAAGCCTCAGAGACTGAAATATCAATTGCCCAGGGCAACACAGCCAGCAGGAGCATTCATTTGTCATTCCTGCCTGCTGGAGGGTGAAAATCATGTTGCATACCTGCACCTCTGTCTTCCCAGCCTCATCGGTCCTTAATGTCTCCACTCTTGGCAAGGGCATGGGCAGGACCAGCTTCTCCTGGAGGTGCCCAGCCCTGTCTCAAGGCAAACAGAGATCTCCCAAACCCATCCCCAGCTCTGACAGCATCACATAGCAACAGCAGAAGCAGCCTGGGTTTGCATTCTTAGCTCTCTCTCCGGCTCACAGATCTCCCAGGGCAACTTACTGAGCAGCAGCGACTTTAGAGCTGGGGGGAAGGAAATGTTCTCTGCATTGGGTGGGGTTTGATGTTTTGGGTGTTGTTGGTTTGTTTTTTGTCCTTTGTGGTTTTGTTTTGTCATTGAGCTGTAGGATCTCCTTGGAGGGGGTGGGGGTGGGTTTGCTGGGTTCTTGCAATCAGGAGACACCAACTCATCAAGTCTTTTGTTCTGTGGGAGGCACTTGGCTGGGTTAGGAATGAAAGATGTACTCGGAGTAAGAATCAGAGCCCTGCAACGAAGGTGATGCTGCAGGAGGCCTGGCCTCAGCTCCTCTTGGAGACTTTGAGCAGTGTTGCAGGACCACCAAAGGGCTAATTCAGACACCAGCAGCAGTTTTCCCCATCGTGGTGGTGTCATTTCAGGCTGCTTGGTTCCACTCCCTTGGGACTCCCCAGCAGGGGGCTGAACTCAACCCTTTGCCACTAAACATCCCAGTTTGGGAGTCATGTCTAAGAGCATCCCAGTCCGTAACTGGCTCCTTCTCAGGAGGAGAAATGCATTCAGATCACAGACTCTGTCCCCATGGGGACTCAAAACTGAGTTACCTAAATATTAGAGGAGCTCCACAAGCACAGGCAGACCGAATAAGGAGGAGATAATACTTCTTGGGCCCCCAGCTTTGTTGCATTACCCTATAAATGATTGATTTTTAATTATGAAAAGAGCTACAAGCAGCTGAAACCCAAACACCTTCGATATGATGCTGCTTACAACCACAGTTTAATTCATTCTTCATGTATTTTGCCCTCATCTTCTAATCATTTTCTTTCCCACGTGGAAAGGAGCCAGCTGCAGGGTGAAGTGAGGATTTAGGGGTTAAAGGGAAGGGTTTGAGAGATCAGAGTCAAGTCTGGAGCACAGGCTGCCCGGTTCAGCTGCTGTGGCTCCAGGGACACCTATTCTGCTGAGGTCTGAGTGTAGAAGTCCAGCCTAGAGATGCCAAGAAGCCAAAGCCAGCACTTCCTCCAGGTGTCACCTGTCACAAGCAATGAGTTGTTGTTTTCTTTTCTCCTCTGTAAAAAGCAGCTGGCATGGATTTGAAATGGCTCAGGGCTGCAACAGAGAGGCTCCTGGTGGAAAGCTGTGCCTGGAGCCGGTTGTGGTCTGCAACACACCCAGCTCTGAGCGTGTGCTGAGCCCCATGCTGTTGAGCTGTGCTGGGCATGGGTCTGCTCCCAGCTCTGAGGCCGTACAGAGCAGCTGGGAGACATCAGAGCCACAGCAAACCTCAGCCTTCCATGCTGCAGGGAAATGGAGATGGGGTTCAAGGTGGAGCAAACTCCTGGGAACAAAGGGTGGCTTGGGAACCTTCAGTGAGACCCTGGAAGCCAATCCAGCACTGCTGTTCATGCATCACTCAGAGAATCACAGAATCAACCAGGTTGGAAGAGACCTCCAAGATCATCAAGTCCAACCAACCACCCAACCCTATCTAATCAACCAGACCATGGCACTGAGTGCCTCATCCAGTCTCTTCCTAAACACCACCAGGGGCCTTGACTCCACCACCTCCCTGGGCAGCACATTCCAATGGCCAATTACTCTTTCTGGGAAGAACTTTCTCCTCACCTCCAGTCTAAACTTCCCTCTGCACAGCTTGAGACTGTGTCCTCTTGTTCTGGTGCTGGGTGCCTGGGAGAAGAGACCAACCCCCACCTGGCTACAACCTCCCTTCAGGGAGTTGTAGAGAGCAGTAAGGTCTCCCCTGAGCCTCCTCTTCTCCAAGCTAAGCAACCCCAGCTCCCTCAGCCTCTCCTCACAGGGCTGTGCTCCAGACCCCTCCCCAACCTTCTCTGGACACGTTCAGGATTCTCAGTGTCCTTCTTAAATTGAGGAGCCCAGAACTGGACACAGGACTCAAGGTGTGGCCTGACCAGTACTGAGTACAGGGCAGAATGACTTCCCTGCTCCTGCTGGCCACACTGTTGCTGGTGCAGGCCAGGATGCCATTGGCCTTCTTGGCCACCTGGGCACACTGCTGGCTCATGTTCCGCCTACTGTCAACCAGCACCCCCAGGTCCCTCTCTGCCTGGCTGCTCTCCAACCACTCTTTCCCCAGCCTGTAGCACTGCATGGGGGTGTTGTGGCCAATCTGTAGAACCTGGCACTCGGACTTGTTCAATCTCATGTCACTGGACTTTACCCATCTGTCCAGCCTATCAAGGTCCCTCTGCAGAGCACTCCAACCCTCTAACAGATCCACACCTGCCCCCAGCCTGCTGTCATCTGCAGGACACTGGACTCAATCCCCTCATCCAGATCATCAATAAAGATACTGAACAGGATGGGTCCCAACATTGATCCCTGGGGGACACCACTGCCAGCTGGCAGTGGAACCATTCACCACCACTCTGGGCATGGCCCTCCAGCCAGTTCCTAACCCAGTGCAGAGTGCTGCTGTCCAGGCCGTGGGCTGCCGGCTTGGCCAGGAGTTTGTTACGGGCAACAGTGTCAGAGGCCTTGCTGAAGTCCAGGTAAATCAGGACTCCTCAGGTAGATTAGGACACTTGTGCTTCACACTCTTTTTCCAGAGTGAGAGGCAGAGAGAGATACTGATCTGCATCCCTGACCCTTCAGGGATGAGCATTCCTGCTGGCCACAGCTACCTGCACGGCTGCCTGCGATTACACAGCACATTAGCAGTGCTACTGAGACCATCCTCTGCCAGCTGCACAGCTGAGCTGCTCCCCTCCCAGCAGTCACAGGAGCAAAGCACCCTTCGGAGGTGGATCGGTGATTAAGCCAAACAGTGAAAGCTCCCAGGCCCTGATCAGAGTCAAACCCCAGAATCCCACAATCCCAGCGTGGTGGGGGTTGGAAGGGACCTCTGGAGATGATGCAGTCCAACCCCCTGCTAAAGCAGGGTTGCCTACAGCATGCTGCCCAGGATCACAATGGCCAGGTGGGGGAGGGACTGGCAAGGGCTTGTCATGACAGGACAAGGAGCAAGGGTTTGACACCAGAGCAGTGGAGATTTAAATTGGGCATTAGAAAAAGTTCTTTGCTGTGAGGGTGGTGAGACACTGGAACAGCTTGCCCTGGGGAGTGGTGGAGACCCCATCCCTGGAGACATTTGAGGTCAGGCCTGATGGGGCTGGGCACAACCTGCTGTAGTTGCAGATGTCCCTGATGACTGCAAGGGACTTGGAGGAGATGACCTTCAAAGGTCCCTTCTGACCCAGTGCATTCCATGATCCCTGCGCCCAGGCACAGCAGTGTGGTCATGGCAGGGTCGAGGGGGACAGCCTTGTCCCCATTCACATCCCTGCTGCAGGGAAGAGGCCAAAACCTTCTCATTACCCTGCAGCAAAGTTTTTGCCTTCCTTTGGGCAACTTGGTTGCTTGCCTGGGAAACCCAAGCTGTGCTTTGAGGAGCAGCAAGGGGCTGTGTCTTCAGCAAAGTCTAATGGAGCAGAAGGCAATTGCGAGGGAAATTACCTCTTGTGGAAGCAGGTAGCTGTGCAATGATGTGAAAAGTGCTTCCCCTCCAGTGAGTTGTGTGCCTGCTGCTGCCTTTTGGGTGTTCTTTATCTTTTTTTTTCCTACAAGGCAGATCAGGATTCAATGTTCACAGTTTGCTGCAGGGGAAATGATTTCACAGGGCTGCATGGCCATGCACGGCTGCACAGGTGTGGGCAGCTCCTTCCCCACCATAGCAGGAAAGTCCTTACACAGAGACAGGGGACTGGTGGAGGTCAGTGGTGCAAACACCAGGGCAGTGCTGACAAAGGTCTGCATCCTTCAGGGCAGGGAGATGGTATTTGAGGAGGGAAATGTTGGGTGTGGGGAGCAGCACTTGCCATCCATAAGCCTCGGGGTTGCTTAGCCTGGAGAAGAGGAGGCTCAGGGATGACCTTCTTGCTCTCTACAGCTACCTGAAGGGAGGTTGTAGACAGGCAGAGGTTGGTCTCTTCTCCCAGGCAACCGGCAGCAGAACCAGAGGACACAGTCTCAAGCTGCACCAGGGGAGGTTTAGGCTGGAGGTTAGGAGGAAATTCTACACAGAGAGAGTGATTGCCCATTGGAATGGGCTACCTGAGGAGGTGGTGGAGTCACCATCACTGGAGGTGTTCAGGAGGAGACTTGATGGGGTGCTTGGTGCCATGGGTTAGTTGATTAGGTGGTGTCGGATGATAGGTTGGACACAATGACCTTGAGGGTCTCTTCCAACCTGGTCTGGTCTATTCTATTCTATTCTATTCTATTCTATTCTATTCCATTCTATTCTATTCTATTCTATTCTATCCTACTCCTACTCCTACTCCTATTTCTATTCTATTCTATTCTATTCTATTCTATTCTATTCTATTCTAACACCAGAACCATAGAGTCATTGAATGGCTTGGCAGGGACCTTCAAGATCATCCAGCTCCAACCCCCCTCCTATGGTCAGGGACACCTCCCACCAGCCCAGGTTGCTTCAGGCCTCATCCAACCTGGCCTGGAAGAGCTCCACGGAGGGGGCATCTCTTTGTGTCTGTGCTGCCTGCTCTGAAGAAAAGGGTTTCCCTCAGTACAACATCCAATTTCTCCCAGCAACATTTAGCATCACCTAATGCATCCCACCTGCCAAATGCCCAACTCTTTTGCCTGGTTTCCTTAACTTTCCACTGGGATTGGAAGAAGACTGGGGAGGAGGAAGGGCCAGAGTGACCTGCAATCACAGTAACCCAGTTACAGCCCTCACTTGGGGCTGCCACAACCTAATTTCCACCCTGTAACTAAACCTTCCCTTTCCCTGATGAAAGACAAGAGTCATTTGCTGAGCAGCTCCTGGACTAACCACACTCATTTGGGATCTCTGGGCCAGGATCTAGGCAAAAACACCTAGAAAAGGGTAGATTGAGATTGGATGTGAGGAAGAAGTTGTTCCCCATGAGGGTGGTGAGAGACTGGCACAGGTTGCCCAGGGAGGTGGTGGAAGCCTCCTGCCTGGAGGTGTTTGCAGCCAGGCTGGATGTGGCTGTGAGCAACCTGCTGCAGTGTGAGGTGTCCCTGGCCATGGCAGGGGGCTTGGAACTGGCTGAGCCTTGAGGTCCCTTCCAACCCAGACAATTCTGTGATTCTATCCAGGTGTGAAACTATCAGCACTGGGCTCTAAACCACTCTGTCAACCCTGTGGGGCAGGAGATGCCCCAGAAGCTTGAGCTGTGATTCTCTCACTTTCTCAGCAGGTCAGGTCCAGCCTCTGCAATCTGATTGGGAATCAAGAAGGCTCTAAATGAGTTTTGAGCAGTACAAGGCTTTGTGCATCATGAGTTTTGTGCATCATGAGTTTTGTGCATCAAGGATTCAAATGTAATAACAGCATTTATAATGGATTTAAGGGGGGGGAGTCTCTATTCCCTTCATGCATAATTTATTTACTCCATAGATACATAAATATAGCTGAAAATGTGCTGTGTTAGCTGTGAAAACTGCACAGCCAGCAAAGGGAGGAGAGAAAAGTCCTCACCCATCCTCTTCATCTGGTGGTCAGGTTGTCAGGGGCTCCTGGCCCTGATGGAAATTGCAGCCCTCTCAGTCTGAGCTCTTTCTCAGGAACAGATCCCAGCTCTGATGTCCAGGTCAGGTGCTCCATGTGCCATGTGTCATGCTGAAGCCCCTTGTGACATGGCCAGTATCACAGAACCCCAGCTCTGATGTCCAGGTCAGGTGCTCCATGTGCCACATGTCATGCTGAAGCCCCTTGTGACATGGCCAGTATCACAGATCCCAGCTCTGATGTCCAGGTCAGGTGCTCCATGTGCCACATGTCATGCTGAAGCCCCTTGTGACATGGCCAGTATCACAGAACCCCAGCTCTGATGTCCAGGTCAGGTGCTCCATGTGCCACGTGTCATGCTGAAGCCCCTTGTGACATGGCCAGTATCACAGAACCCCAGCATGGCATGGGGTTGGAAGGGGCCTCTGTGGACCATCCAGCCCAAGGGCCCTGCTAAAGCAGAGTCACTGACAGCAGCTTGCCCAGGATCACAGCAGCCAGGTGGGGTTGGAATCTCTCTCCAGAAGCAGGCTCCACAGCCTCTCTGGGCAGCCTGCTGCAGGGCTCCAGCACCTTCACAGCAGAGCAGTGGTGGTGGTGTTTCAGGTGCCCATGTGTGTCTGTGGGTAGCCAGTGCTGGGCAATCCCAGCCTTTATCTAACTCTGCCAAGCCTGGTGCTAAACCATGGCCCTCAGCACCACATCTCTGCCTCTTTGAAACCCCTCCAGGGATGGGGATTCAATCACCTCCCTTGGGCAGCCTGTGCCAGTGCCTGAGAACCCTTTCAGAGAAGAAGTTTCCTCTCATGTCCAACCTAAACCTCCCCTGCTGCAACTTGAGGCTATTTCTTCTCATCCTCTCACTCATTGCTTGGGTGAAGAGTGGAGTCTTACAGTGGCATTGCACAGCCATCTGCATGGTAATTCAATGCTGGTGGAGATGCCACTGCTGCTGGGAATCTCACCTGTCAGATGGAGATGGAAGCCATAGTGGGGGAGAGCTGGGGACCAGAGGGTTCATTGCTGCTCTTGCCCTGGCTCTTTGTTGGACTAATCAATCTCCTCCTCCCTTCCTTCTTTGCCTGGCAGGATGTTGAGTTCATTTCTTTGGGGCCTTAGTGACCTCTCCCTGACCTGGTAGCTGGGTCTCAACATGCCCCAGGGGGGAGGAAAAGGGCACCATAAATTTGCCTTCACTCACTAAAATAAATTACAAGAAATTAATGTCCCATAATGAGACAATTTGTCACTGCTGAGGGGCCTGGCTCTAAGGGAGGGTTTTAAACCAGCACCATTAATTTATATGGCTTTCCTATTTAATATTTAAAGGGGATGAATCTTCCTCTAAAGGCAGTTTACTTGGGAAGCAGGAGGTGAAAAGGACCAGGGATGTAGACTCCTCCACCTAGGGAGGAGTAACCCCCTGCACCAGGGCCAGTGAGGGGCTGGCCTCCTGGAAAGCAGCTGTGTGGAGAAAAAGAGCTTGGAAGTGCTGGTGGACAAGAAGCTCACCCTGAGCCAGAAAGGTGGCGAGGAAGACAAATGGTATTCTGGGCTGCATGAAGAAGAGTGTGGTCAGCATGTCCAGGGAGCTTCTCTTCTCCCTCTGTCCTGCCCTAGAGAGGCCACATCTGGAGTCCTGGGGCCGGTTCTGGGCTCCCTAGTTCAAGACAGACAGGGGACTGATGGATGGAGTCCAGCAGAGTAGCCTCCTCCACCCCTCAAAGCTGCTGAGGGGCCTGGAGCATCTCTGTCAGGAGGAAAGGCTGAGAGCCCTGGGGGTGTTTAGCCTGGAGAAGAGCAGCCCCAGAGGGGATCTGAGCAATGCTCAGCAAGAGCTAAAGGGTGGGGGGCAAGAGGCTGGGGCCAGACTCTTGTCAGTGGTGCCCAGGGACAGACAAGAGGCACGAATGGAAGCCAGGAGGTTCCATTTGAACAGGAGGAGAAAATTGTTTGTTGTGAGGGTGCTGGAGCTCTGGAGCAGGCTGCCCAGAGAGGTTGTGGAGTCTCCTTGTGTGGAGAGATTCCAACCCCCCCTGGGCATTGTGCTCCTGGGCAAGCTGCTGTGGGTGCCCTGCTTTAGCAGGGGGGTTGCACTGGATGGTAGAGGACATGGCAATGGGGCTGGGCTCTTTTCAGTGGTGCCAAAGGATAGGTCAAGGGGCAACAGGGAAAAAGTGGAACCTAAGAGGTTTCACTGGAACTTAAGGCAAAACTCCTTCATTTTGAGGGTGCTGGTGCCAGAGCAGCATCACCCAGGGGAGTCTGCACAGGGATGCATCCAGGTGGGTTTGGAAAGTCTCCAGAGAAGGAGACTCCACAACCTCTCTGGGCAGCCTGCTCCAGGGCTCTGTCACCCTCACTGTGAAGAAGTTTCTCCTCATGTTGAGGTGAAACCCTCTAGGTTCCAGTTTGTATCCATTGTTGGTTGGCTTACTACTGTGCACCACCTAAAAGAGCTTGGCCCCCACCTCTCAGATATTGATAGACATTGATCAGATCCCCTCTCAGCCTTCTCTTCTCCAGACTAAACAGCCCCAGGGCTCTCAGTCTCTCTCCACAGGGGAGATGCTCAAGTCCCCTAATCACCATTGTGACTCTCGGTTGGACTCTCTCCAGCAGGTCTCTCTCTCTCGGGAGCCCAAGACTGGACACAGCGTTCCAGGTGTGGTCTCCCTGCACCTGGGATGGTAGAAGTGGGTTTTCTGGCAAAGCACAATCAAAATGAAGATCTCTCCTCTGAACTAGCTTAATCCACTTCAGTTTCCTGTGAGGGATTCAGATGCTTGTATCTACCCACTGGGGACTCCCAGCAACATCTGGTATCCTGTTTGCACAGCTTCTGTCAGGTGGTGTTTAGGGCTCATCCTGACATCCTGCATGTGTCTTTAGCACATCAAATACTTCAGGAAGCTTAATAAGCCCTTCAGGACCTCAGTTTGCCTTGTAAGTTTGGGTGGGTAAATTCATACCTGCTACTGCTCTGTGAGAGGCAGCAGGTTCCTAATCTGCTTCACGTTGATGTGATTTTTATGGCATGCACCTAGACAGGGACCCTTTGCCATTTTCTCTTCAGACTGCACACCAACTCTATTACACTTTGGGGCCAAAGAATCAATGAGTTTAATGGAGCAGGCATCCCATTTCTCTTTATGGGATCTAACCCAGTGGAAGCCACTCTTTCAGGCAGTAAAAATTCCACGCCTGACCAAAACATTTCCTCCTGGCATCCAGCATCCTCCACCCCAAAGCACAGCCGGGGCCTGAAGCTCCAGAGAAAGGGCAGAAGCTCTCATAATGTGCTTAGCTGGGCTGCTCAATGGGCAAAAGCAAATCCATTCCCCTGTCCCTTGTGAGTGTGGTGATGTCCTGAGGCAGGAGGTTTCATTACCCTTATCACAGGCTTAGTTTGCAGAGCATCAAAGGTTATTAATGGTCATAAAATTACCTAGTGCTGCTTCATCTGTAAGCACTGCATTCCTTTTGATGGGGAGCTTGCTCCACACTTGGATTACCCCCAGCACTTGCAGAAGAATGCTGTAATCCTTTCAAGTTGGCTCAGCATTCATTTGATTCCCATTATCTATGTGCACAATATAATGCAAGCAATAATCTTTGCCTATTATTCTGACAACACCAAATCCCATTAAGGTCAATGGTTCAAGAACTCCTTTGACTTGGGTAGAACAGGAGCTCGTTAAAATGAGGCACAACCATCACTTGAGGGGGGACTCAGGAGGTCTCTGAACATGGGAGCAGAATCATAGACAGGAGTTGTCATAGAATCATAGAATCACAGAATCAAGCAGGTTGGAAAAGACCTCAGAGATCATCAAGTCCAACCTATTACCTAACACCTCCTGACAAGTAAACCATGGCTCCAAGTGCCACAGCCAAGCCTTTTTGGAACACCTCCAGGGACAGGGACTCCACCACCTCCCTGGGCAGCACATTCCAGTGGCAAATTACTCTTTCTGGCAAGAACTTTCTCCTCACCTCCAGCCTAAACCTCCCCTGGCACAGCTTGAGACTGTGTCCTCTTGTTCTGGTGCTGGGTGCCTGGGAGAAGAGACCAACCCCCAGCTGGCTACAACCTCCCTGCAGGGAGTTGTAGAGAGCAAGAAGGTCTCCCCTGAGTCTCCTCTTCTCTCCAGGCTAAGCAACCCCAGCTCCCTCAGCCTCTCTTCACAGGGCTGTGCTCCAGACCCCTCCCCAACCTTCTCTGGACACCTTCAAGTGTCTCAATGTCCTTCTGAAACTGAGGAGCCCAGAACTGGACACAGGACTCAAGGTGTGGCCTGACCAGTGCTGAGTAGAGGGGCACAATGACTTCCCTGCTCCTGCTGGCCACACTGTTGCTGATGCAGGCCAGGATGCCCTTGGCCTTCTTGGCCACCTGGGCACACTGCAGGCTAATGTCATGGAACAGTAGGGGTTGGAAGGGACCTCTGGGGATCATTGAGCCCAACCTCATTGAGTCACAACTTCGGCTGAGACCTTTCTCAGCCTCACAGAATTCCAGATTCCCAGCATGGTGGGATTGGAAAGGACTCTAGAGATCACCCAGTCCAACCCCCCTGCTAAAGCAGGGACAGCCACAGCAGCTTGCCCAGGATCACAATGTTCAGGGAGGTTTGGACTCTCTCCAGAAGAGACTCCACAGCCTCTCTGGGCAGCCTGCTCCGGGGCCCAGCACCCTCACACCAAAGAAGTTTTTCCTGATGTTCTTCACCTCCTGGCTGCCACTTTGTGTCCCTTGCCCCTTGTCCTGTTGCTGGGCACCACTGAAAACAGCCCAGCCCCATTCTCATGACCTCCCCCCTTTAGCTAGTTATATGCATTTTCCTCCTGAAAGATCAAGAAGGTTCCTCTGTGTCTTCCTACAACTGTCCTGTAAATAGCAGGACATCTGCTGCTGCTGCTGACTCTGTGCAATCCATCATCACTCCCGGGGTCTCTTCCACTGAGCAGAAAGAGCCATTTCCTTCCTGAGGTAGGATTTCAATTACTATAGTGTAAATTATCATAGTATTTCAATTATAATGCCCTGACCTTAACTAATTGTCTACATCAGCATTTGTGGCTTCCTCTACACTTAACCTAAATATTCCTAACCTAAATATTCTCCAGTTCACCATCAGTCAGCAAAGGATGCATCAACAGCACCAGGTCCAGGTGGTCACTGCTCAACCTCATACAGCCCAGAGGGTTGTTGCCTACATTCTGAACAGGCTTTTTGAGATGTTTGGGGTTCATGAAGTGGCCACTTGGGTCTCCACACCTTGCTTTGGAGCATGCAGTGTGGGACAACATCCAAAGGACCACAGGAGCTCATCCTGCTCCCTTCCACACAAAGCCTTTGACTGTATCATGAGGGAAATCACAGAATGAACCAGGCTGGAAAAGACCTTCCAGATCATCAAGCCCAACCTCTCACCCAACACATCCAACCAAGTAACCACGGTACTGAGTGCCTCATCCAGTCTCCTCCTGAACACCTCCAGGGATGGGGACTCCACCACCTCCTGGGCAGCACATTCCAATGGCCAATCTCTCTTTCTGGGAAGAATTTCTTCTCACTCCAGCCTAAACCTCCCCGGCACAGCTTGAGACTGTGTCCTCTTGTTCTGGTGCTGGCTGCCTGGGAGAAAGAGACCAATACCCGGCTACAGCCTCCCTTTGGGGAGTTGTAGAGAGCAAGAAGGTCTCCCTGAGCCTCCTCTTCTCCAGGGTGAACACCCCAGCTCCCTCAGCCCTCCTCACAGGGCTGTTGCTCCAGCCTCCTCCCAAGCCTTGTGCTCCAGCTCCTCCCCAGCCTTGTTGCCCTTCTCTGGACACATTCCAGCATCTCATCATCTTTCTTAAACTGAGGGGCCAGAACTGGACACAGTACTCCAGGGTGGAGATTGGATTGTTCTTGACAAATCTGTTCTGGCTGTGATCATCTCTCATCATCCTCTGGAGGCTTAAGAGATGGGTTTGATTGTCTGTGTGCACTGGGTCTGAACAGGTAACTGAGAATAGTCATGGGGTCTGCCTTCCCTTACGTGGAGGCAGGATTTTTGTCCCTTTCCAGCCTTCTGGTTCATCCCCTGCAGGCCATGTGTCCTTGAGAAGAGTCACATCAATAGGAAAGAGTGGTCAGGCACTGGCCCAGGCTGCCCAGGGAGGTGGTGGAGTCCCCATCCTGCAGGTGTTCAAGCAATGCTGGCCCTGGCACCTGGGGCCACGGTAATGGCTATGGTGGTGTTAGGTGGAAGGTTGGACTTGATGAGCTCTTCCAACCCAAGCAATTCTCTGATCCAGGAGCCTGATTGGTTAGGCCAGCAAGTGAGCAAGTTGGGTCAGCTCCAGGCATTACCAAGCATGGTCCAGCTGCAAGTATTTGATTTACTGACAGGTTGCCCAGCTCTCTGCCTTCCCCCTGCTGCAGCAGGAGCACTTACTCTGCTGTTAGCAGCACTGTGCAGTCCCACCAGGCACTGCCACCTGAACCAGGCTCTGCAAGCACAGCACTGTGCATGTAACCAGCAGATCTGTCCCCTCTGTGCCTCTGTGCTGAGGAGTCACCAGCCCCTTCTTTGATCTCCCCCTTCTCAATTAGCATCTCACAGGCTCATTTCTTGTTCCTCTTGGTGTTCCTCACAGCCTGTTTTTCAGTTTGCCTTGATCTTCCTGTTGTGTGACATCCTTCAGGCAGGGAGCACCATCTTCTCCACTGAGCTCCCTCCTCCTTGCTTCCAGGGAGCATCCCTGCTGCTGCTGCTCTGCCTTGTTGTGGGGAAGGAGGTCTGCATCCATTTGTGTGCCACGTCTCATCAATTTCACAGAATCACAACATGGGAGGGGTGGAAGGGACATCTGGAGATCACCAGCTCAAACCCCTGCCAGAGCAGCCTCACCCAGGGCAGGTCACCAAAGAACACATCCAGCTGGGTCTTGAAAGTCCCAGAGAAGGAGACTCACAAACCTCTCTGTGCAGCCTGCTCCAGGGCTCCAGCACCCTCACACCAAAGAAGTTTGTCCTCGTGTTGAGGTGGAACCCAGCTTGTACCCATTGTAGACATCCTGAAGACAACAGCAAGAAAACCAGCTTAGGGAAGGCCCAGATGAGTGCCAGGAAAGGGGTAGGGGATATCTCTTAGGAAATATTTCTTCACTGAAAGGGTTCTCAACATTGGAATGTTTGGCCAGGGCTGTGGGTGGAGTTACTCCAGCACAGGAGGTTCCACCTCAATGTGAGGAGGAACTTTTACTGTAAGGGTCACAGAGCACTGGAGCAGGCTGCCCAGAGAGGTTGTGGAGTCTCCTTCTCTGGAGACATTCAAGACCCACCGGGATGTGCTCCTGTGTGACCTTCACTAGGTTATATGGTTATGTGATCCTGCTCTGACAGGGGGTTGGACTCGATGACCTTTAGAAGTCCCTTCCAACCCCTAGCATCCTGTGAGCCTGTGACCATCCCTGGAGGTATTTAAATGGTCTGTGGACCTCTCACTTCCTCTTTTCACTGTGATTGGACAAGGAGCAATGGATGTAAGCAGCACAGGAGCTTCCACCTCAGCACAAGCAGGAACTTCTTCACTGTAAGGGTACGGAGCACTGGAAGAGGCTGCCCAGAGAGGTTGTGGAGTTTCCTTCTCTGGAGACATTCAAGGCCTGTTGGATGGGTTCCTGTGTGCCCTGAGCTGATTGTATGGTCCTGCTCTGGCAGGGGGTTGGACTTGATGATCTTTGGGTCCCTTCCAACCCCTGACCTCCTGTGATCCGCTGACCTGGTGCTTGGGGCCATGGCTTAGTGGTGACCTTGTAGTGCTGGGTTGAGGGTTAGACTGGATGAAGATCCCTTCCAACCAAAGATATTCTGTGATCAGGGTCTATCTAATCTGAGGAAAACTGAC
>CM026895.1:6792974-6831473 GCA_015227895.2 Colaptes auratus
AGAGAATTATGCCCACTTTCAACCTTTGTTCCTGCTCACAACGGTTGCATCTCCTTGGATTTTGTGCTGGTCTCTGGGTTTCTGCAACCCCACCAGTTTCAGGCCTGTAAGCTGCAGGTTGCAGCTGCCCAGCCCTGCTCAGAAGGTGGGGAGGGCCCTGAGCTACCAGCTCCAGACCTTAGGCTGTTCAATGGCTCCTGCTAGAGGTTCACAAACACCTGAAAACCAGAAACTGGCCCAGTGGTGCCTGGATTGTTTTCCCCCTCTGCTCTTTAGCTCAAGCTGTGCTATGAATTGCACCAGGGAAACCATTTGCTGTGAGGGAACCAGATGGGATCTGTGGGTTAAATGCAGCCCAGCTCCCTGCTTCACCAGGAGGCTGGACGGATCGTGCAAGGACAGGGTGTGGGAAGGAGCAGCCCACAGCAGGAGGAGGGCAGGGCAGGTTCACTGTTCCATTTCTGTCCCCTGACTGGAGCTGATGACAGTAAGAAGTTCATTCTGCCTTGGACATGTACCATGGGCACGTGGTAAGGACGGGGAGACACTGCACAGGTTGCCCAGGGAGGTTGTGGCTGTCCCCTCCCTGGAGATGTTCAAGGCCAGGCTGGATGAGCCTCGAGCAGCCTGGGCTGGTGGAAGTGTCCCAGCCCATGGCAGGGGGGTTGGAACTGGATGATCTTCAAGGTCCTTCCAAGCTCAAACCATTCTGTGATTCTATGACTCTCTGATAGGAGCCTCATCCGGAATTGCATCTTCTCTTCCCTCCCTGCTCCTTTGGCAGTCCCCAGCCAGCTCCTCCTGGCCACCATCTCCAGCACCTCAGCGAGCTTTCAACAAGGCTTCACAAGCAGAACATCCACAGACTTGCTGGAAGAGGCTTACAGCTGCACTGTGAGAGGGGCCAGCCCCAGCCAGCACGCTGGAGCTGCGACGTTTGCTTTGGCACTCGCCCATCTCACCTCCTGTAGCCTCAGCAAACCGAAATCACGGTCAGGAGCTGCAACAAGCCCCAGCGTCTGCTCCCTCTCTGCTGCTGCCTGATGCTCAGGGTAATGAGGTGGCTTGTGACTAACAACAGCAGGGTTCTGAGCCAGCCCAGGCACAGCTGGCAAAGGGGGCTTCAGATCTGTCCTCTCAGGACTGGGGGCTGAGATGTTAATCATCACCAGCTCGGCGTTAGAGGAGCTGGCAGCAGTGAGGATGATAAGAGCTGTGCTCTCCAGTTCCCATTTGTTTCATCCCCAAGGGGCCTTCTGCGTGGTGGAAGTCCTGTGTTGTGACCATGGGCTTGATTGCTCTTTGCATGCATGAATTTAACACTTCCTCAGCTCCAGCTGCAGGCAGGACATTGTTCCCTCTGCTGGCATTGCTGCTCCATCAAAAATGAGCATGGCACACAGTAATCAGAGAATCACAGCATTGTTTGGTCTGGAAGAGACCTCTAAGATCTTCCAGTCCAACCATTAACCCAACACTACCAAGTCCAAGCTGAAACCATGGCCCTCAGCACACATCTCCCTGGCTTTTCAATCCCTCCAGGGAAGGAGAGCCCCCCACTGCCCGGGCAGCCGGTTGCAGGGGTTGACAACCCTTTTGGGGAAGAAATGTTCCTCATGTCCATCCTAAACCTCCCTTGGTGCAACTTGAGGCTGTTCATAACTATATAGTTGTTAAGGCTGAAAAGCCCTCAAGACCTCCCTGGTTTGCAAAGCAGGTAGAGCTCCACCACTCCTCAGTAGCTGAACCACGGTGGGTAAACTAACCTGGGCAACTTGATCTAGCTGCAGATGTCCCTGTGACTGCAGTGGGGTTGGATAGATGAGCTTTAAAGGTCCCTTCCTTCAAACCAGCCTGGGATTCTGGGATCCTACGGCTCTGAGGTTGTCTGAATCCAGCATTTAGCAGTTTTCCTTCTACAGGGAGCTGTTTCCAAGCCTGGAGATGGAAGACAGTTGTCCCCTAGCTCTGTCTCCCAGCCCCTTACCTCCAGCACGCCCAGCTCTAAGTGGGTTCACAGCCCACTCCTCCCAGCTCACAGCTATTTGCTTTCTTCTCCCAGCCTGACAGTTGTGAAGGCTGAGTGTGAAACAAAGGTGAAATCATTGTCAGCTAAAACTCCTTCCTGTCCTCACCCCTCCACCTCGATGGAGCTGCTGCTGCACTCGTATTTGCACAAATAATGCCAATCCCTTGGGAAGATCCTGTTGGCTCCCCTGCTGGGCAGCAGCGGGCCCCCAGCTGTGATGAAACGCATGAAGACAGACAAAGCAAGCTGTAATTGCTCCACTTCCCTGCAGATCTTCCCTTTTTAGTCCTGATGGAACCCTATTTTGTCCTCGGTATAAACAGGGTGATGGGATTTTTCATCTGTGTTTATATGAGATGAAGAAGTGGACCAGAAGTGCCCAGCAGTGCTATTGAGGGGCGTAGCTACCCCACCCAGGACATTTTGCAGTCATCAAAGCTGCATGAAGAGTCCTCTGTATGGCACAAGTACCTGAGGGAAGATGTTTTGATGTTTGGAGGATATTTAGACGTTTTATAGAATCCTAGAATGGCTTTGGGTGGAATGGACCTCAGGATCAGCTACTCCAACCTGCCTGCCGGGTAGGGACACAAAGCCTCATCCAACCTGGCCTTGAACAACTCCAGGGAGGAGGCATCCACAGCCTCCCTGGGCAACCTGTTCCAGAGCCTCACCACCCTTACTGAAGAACTTCTTCTAAGCTCCACTCTGAACCTACTCTCCCTCAGCTTCAACCCATTCCCCTTGCCCTGTCTCTAGACTGCCTCAGGAAAAGTCTCTCTGCAGCCTTCCTGCAGGATCCCTTCAGGCACTGGAAGGCAGCTCTGAGGTCCCTCTGGAGTCTTCTCTTCTCCAGGCTGAACACCCCCAACTCCCTCAGCCTGTGCTCACAGCAAAGCTGCTTCAGCCCTTGGATCATCTATGTGGCCACTTCTGGACTCACTCCAAGAGCTCTGTGTCCTTCTTATAGTGAGGACAACAGAATGGGATGCAGGATTGAGGTGAGGTCTCAGCAGAGAAGAGCAAAAGGGACCTGCTGCCCACTTGCTCTTGCTGCAGCCCAGCACACAGCTGCACTGCTGGCTCCTGGGGAGTTCCATCAATAGGGGGTAGAGACTTAAATCGTGGCAGCCATGCCTCTGGGACATTATTGGTTTAGCTTGTAGTGGAGGGGGGAAAAAAGAAGGCTTCCAAAGAAAGTAGAACTTGTGTGTTTGAAAATACAAATGACAGCAAAGATCAGGATTTTCCCTTCACTTCTTGTGAGTGAGAGGACACAGCCTCAAGCTGTGCCAGGGGAGGAGAAAGTTCTTCCCAGAAAGAGTAATTGGCCATTGGAAGAGAAGAAGGGAAAGGAAGGGAAGGGAAGGGAAGGGAAGGGAAGGGAAGGGAAGGGAAGGGAAGGGAAGGGAAGGGAAGGAAGGAAGGGAAGGGAAGGGAAGGGAAGGGAAGGGAAGGGAAGGAAGGAAGGGAAGAGATGGAATAGAATTTAACCAGGTTGGAAAAGTCCTCAGAGATCACTGAGTCCAACCTATCATCCAGCACCATCTAATCAAGTAAACCATGGCAACAAGTGCCCCATCCAGTCTCTTCCTAAACACCTCCCTGGGCAGCACATTCCAATGGCCAATCTCTCTTTTTGGGAAGAATTTCTTCCTAACACCCAGCCTAAACCTCCCCTGGCACAGCTTGAGACTGTGTCCTCTTGTTCTGGTGCTGGGTGCCTGGGAGAAGAGACCAACCCCCACCTGGCTACAACCTCCCTTCAGGTAGTTGTAGAGGCAAGAAGGTCTGCCCTGAGCCTCTCCTTCTCCAGGCTAAGCAACCCCAGCTCCCTCAGCCTCTCCTCCCAGGGCTGTGCTCCAGGACCCCTCCCCAGCTCTGTTGCCCTTCTGGACACCTTCCAGCAACTCACATCTTTCTTGAACTGAGGAGCCCAGAACTGGACACAGGACTCAAGGTGTGGCTAACCAGTGCTGAGTACAGAGCACAATGACTTCCCTGCTCCTGCTGGCCACACTGTTCCTGATCCACCTGGCCACCTGAGCACACTGCTGGCTCCTGTTCTGTCTACTATTGACCAGCACCCCCAGGTTCCTTTCTGCTGGTGCTCTCCAACCACTCTGACCCCAGGTATGAGTCTCGTGGCCAAGCTCTGCTGTCATGTGCTGCACAAGCAAACAGCTTCCAGGGCTGATGGATGGAAAACAATAGTCACTTCTTTCCTTCAGGAGAGTGCAGGCAGGAGCAGACTCCTTGGCACTGCACGGTGATTCCTGATAACATAATTCATCCCATGACTCTGCAAATCAGCTCCAGCCCATAATCACTAAAAAATCCACCACCCAAACCCCATCCTGCTGTAAATATAATGAAAACATAATTAGCAATTAAAGGCAGGGGTGACAGCCCGTGCTGGGGATGGAACTGATGGGAGTGCTGCTCTGCCTCTGAAAGCTGGTGGATAGCAGCAGCCTTCCAGGGCAGCTGTTTTAAGTTCTGCAAGACACTAATTGAAAGCCTCTTGCTGGGTGAAGCCCTCAGCTCTGGCAGCTCAGGGATGAAAGCAGCTCCGGAGGCAGGCTAGCCTGGTGTTGACACACCTGGCTCCTCTCCCATGCCCTGTTGGGGGATGGAAAGCAAGGCTTCCATGAGCTCTTTTGGACAACGTGCCTGTCCCACGGCTGCCTGCCAACCCAGGGAGTGGGGACCTGGGGAGCCAAGGGGTCCCACTCAGTCCCCAGCATCTCTCTTTTTCCCCTGCTTCTGGCCTGCCAGGCAAAACCTGGAGTTCTCCAAGCTCAGGTTCAACACTGGAAGACAGCAGGTTGTGAGTATTTCACAGACTCATGGGAATGGTGGAGGTTGGAAGGGAGCTCTGGAGATCATCCAGTCCAACCTCTCTGCCAAAGCAGGGCACCCACAGCAGCTTGTCCAGGCTGACAATGGCCAGCTGGCCTCTGGAATCTCTCCAGAGAGGGAGACTCACACAACCTCCCAGTGGTCATCACCCTCAAATAATGAGTTGCATCCTTAGTTCAAGAGTCTCCTTAAGTTTATTTGAGCCTGATCTGGTGGGAAGCAGAGCACAAAGTTCTCCCCCTGGGATGGAGGAGTCTGTAAAGATTTACTCTCCTCTCCACCTTTAACGATGTAAATAAACTGAGGAGTTTAAGTGCCGAACGTTCAATACCAGGCTGCCACCTTTGGCCTCCTCCCCATGCTCCAAACCCTCCTCCAGCTGGGAGCAGCAATTCACAGAGTCACACAGATTGCATGGGGTTGGAAGGGACCCTCAAGGGTTCATCTTGTCCAACCCCCCTGCGGGCAGCAGAGGACACCTCCAACTGGATCAGGCTGCTCAGGCCACGTCGAGTCTGATCTTGAATGTCTGCAGGGACAGGGTCTGAACTACATCCCTGGGCAGTCTGCCCCAGTGTCAGCTCCTGCCTCCTCCACAAGGGCAGTGAGAAGTGTAATCAAGCAGGGCATGATTTGTTGTCAGTTGTGTGCCTGCTCCTCACACTGGAGGCAGTGGCAGCTGAAGGGATAATTGAGCCACTGGTGTCTAGGAAGCACTTTGAGATCTCTGGGTGAAGTGTGGATGCTTGGGCTGTGACTGCAAGCACCAGGGCTGAACATCTCAACCGGGCAGCCTTTCCATACACCAGCACCACATTCGTGCACAAATCCGGTGTTTTGTTTGACACAGAGCACAAAGGTGCTGCTTGGGCAGGGGAGGGTGAGCTTTGGGTCTAACTGTGCATGTGACATGAAGTAACCTCTAGTCCCAGACTTCAAAAGCTAAAAGGCTAAAAAATTTACATAGGATGGTGATGAGGGAAGGAGGGGAGGTGTGGTTTGGTCTACAATGCACTGCTACAGCCTTGGTATCTCTCTGGGCTTAGATCTTCACAGAGCAGATGGCAGCACAGAATCATAGAATGATTTAGTTGGAAGGGACCTTAAGATCGGCAGTTCAACTCCACCCCCCACCATGGGCAGGGACAGCTGCAATTCCTGCAGCCTGTCCTCATAGGGATGCTCTCCAGCCTTTGATCCTCTTCATGGCCTCCTCTAGACCCTCTCCTCTCTTGTGTTGGTGGCCCCAAAGCTGGGGATGGCTCCAGGTAAGGTCTGCCAGAGCAGAGCAGAGGGGCAGAATCGCCTCTCTCCATCTGCTGGCCACACTTCTGACACATCAGGGTTTCATCCTTTCAGCCTTCTCATCTGAGTGCCTGACCTACCTCATGGTCAGGCTGGGGAGGGACTTTTTTGCTGCCAGGTAATGATAGGACTGGGGGGAGTGGAGCAAAACTAGAAAGGGTAGATTCAGGTGGATGTGAGGAAGAAGTTCTGCCCCATGAGGGTGGGGAGAGACTGGCACAGGTTGCCCAGGGAGGTGGTGGAAGCCTCCTGCCTGGAGGTGTTTGCAGCCAGCTGGATATGGCTGTGAAGCAACTGCTGCAGTGTGAGGTGTCCTGGCCATGGCAGGGGGGTTGGAACTGGCTGAGCCTTGAGGTCCCTTCCAAATACAATCCTATGATTCTATGGTCACCCTTCCTTCTCCATTCCCCTCAGTTCAAGGGGACCAGTTTGCCCACACTGTGCCTAATGGATGTCTTTGCTTGGCTGGGCTCTATCTGCTACCCAGACAAATGCCACTCTAAGTCCAAATGCCTGGAAACAATCTAAAGAGCTGGGTCCTGCTGTTTGCCACCCTGATGAAAAATGTCATAGAATCATACAATCAACCAGGTTGGAAAAGACCTCAGAGGTCATCAAGTCCAACCTATTACCTAATACCTGACATCTCCTGACAACCAAACCATGGCTCAAGTGCCACATCCAAGCCTTTGTGAACACCTCCAGGGATGGGACTCCACCACCTCCCTGGGCAGCACATTCCAATGGGAATTACTCTTTCTGGAAGAACTTTCTCCTCACCTCCAGCCTAAACCTCCTCTGGTGCAGCTTGAGACTGTGCTCTTGTTTGGTGCTGGGTGCCTGGGAGAAGAGACCAACCTGGCTACATCTCCTTTCAGGTAGCTGCAGAGGGCAACAAGGTGTCCACAGCCACGCTGAAAATCGACTGCATTTGTCCCTCAAAACCTCTGTGGTGTGGAGCTCCTTGTCCCTCCTGTGTCTCTGAGGCTGGCATTAAACCAGAGAGTACTCTAGGTTGCCACGAGGGATTTTCTATCTAAAGCAATAACTTAACACCAGGGCAAATGCTTTGATCCTTTGGAGCAGAAATTAGCATAGTAATCTGATAATCATGCATTACAGCCTGGGAAAAAATAATGAAAAGACCTCGTGGATGGCTAATCATTAGAGGAATTGAAAGCAAGACAAAGGATCCCACTGTAATTTGGCTGAAATTTCACAGTCGCACACCGGGAAGGTGAGGTGGGGGGGGGAGGGAGGAGGGAGGGTGGATACAGCAACACTGAGGGGATCATCAGAGCAGTGGTGAGCACAGCACAGCCAGACTGAATCTCACTGTGGACTTACTCATCTCTGCAGTGTAAGAAGGCATTTCACAGCATCCCAGCATGGTGAGAGGAGGGAAGGGACCTCTGGAGCTCATCCAGTCCAACCCCCCTGCTCCAGCAGGGCACCCACAGCAGCTTGCCCAGGAGCACAATGGCCAGGGGGGGTTGGATCTCTCCAGAGAAAGAGACTCCACAACTGGTCAGGTCTGTGCTTCTGTGCCATGGTTTAGTTGATGAGATGGTGTTGGTGTGATAGGTTGGACCTGATGATCTCGGAGGTCTTTCCAACTGGTTATTCTGTGACTCTGCTACCTCTCTGGGCAGCCTGCTCCAGGCCTCCAGCACCCTCACATCAAACAAGTTTTCCTCCTGTTCAGATGGAACCTCCTGGGTTCATTTGTGTTCTTCATCCTGTTGCTGGGCAGCACTGAGAAAAGTCTGGCCCCAACCCCTTGTCCCCTGCTGTAGCTCACTGAGTGCTGATCAGCTACTGGGGTGCTCTGGGGCTGCTCTTCATTGATCAGCACTGGGCACCCTCTGGGGTGCTCTTCCCCAGGCTCAACACCCCCAGGGCTCTCAGCCTGTGCTCCTCACAGAGATGCTCCAGTTTGGCCAAAGCATCTTTGTGGCCTTTTGCAGCTGGGTCTACAGGAATAAAAGACTTAATCCGGGAGTGAACGCCTAAAGCCATCAGGAGCTGCTTTAGTCAGCCTGTGCTCTGGGAGCTGCAGAGAGCCCAGAGGGCAGCAGAAGGTGATGTGACTGCTGAGTGTTAGTTTAGAAAGCTAAAATGCACACACTGTGCTCTTGCCAAAACCAACTAGACAAAAAGAGGGAACACAGACTCCAGGGACTAGACTGAGAAGTCCTGCAGTGACCACAGCATGAACACGTGCAGCTACTCATGTCCAGACCCCTAAGTGTCCTAACCGGAGCTGGACCTCATCCTGAGCTGCACCAGGCCTGCACCCCCCAGCAGCACCCCCCACGAAACTGCCCTGACAGAGGACCCAGGTTGGTCTCTTCTCCCAGGCAAGCAGCACCAGAACAAGAGGAACAGTCTCAAGCGCCAGGGAGGTTAGGCTGGATGGTGGGAAGAATCTTCCCCAGAAAGAGAGATTGGCCATTGGAATGTGCTGCCCAGGGAGGGGTGGAGTCCCCATCCCTGGAGGTGTTTAGGAAGAGACTGGATGGGGCACTTGGTGCCATGGTTTAGTTGATTAGATGGTGTTGGTGAGAGGTTGGACTTGATGATCCAAAGGTCTTTTCCAACCTATTCTATTCTATTCTATTCTATTCTATTCTATTCTATTCTATTCTATTCTATTCTCTGCCCCTTGTCCTGGGGCACCACTGACAAGTGTCTGGCCCAGCCTCTTGCCCCCCACCCTTTATTCTTGCTGAGCACTGATCAGATCCCCTCTGGGGCTGCTCTTCTCCAGGCCCAACAGCCCCAGGGCTCTCAGCCTTTCCTCCTCACAGAGCTGCTCAGCATCTTCGTAGGCTCTGCTGGACTCTCTCCTATAGTTCCCTGTCCTTAGACTATTTGATTGACTTTAGCTGCAGATCCAACCTCAGATACCAATAAGGCCTTAAATACCTGTATGGGCATGGGGGATGTTTAGAGGCCAGAATATTTGAGGCAGAAAAGGCAAGAAGGGAACTGAGTCTTAATGCAATGGGCAAAGACATCAAGATGCAACCTGAGTGAATGCCAAGAGCAGGTCAGAGCCAGCAGTGATGCTGAGGAGAAGCATCCACCAGCCTTGCACTGCTTTTTCATGTCCTTTGAACAAGAGGAGAGAAAAATCCGAGGGGCAGCACCCCCCTGCAGCTGAGTGGCTGCAAGATCTCTTCTTCTCCTCACTGCAAGGGCGTTGCTCAGGCAGAATTGCTCTCACCTTCACTCCTCGAGCTTTTGTCCCTGTTCTGCAGACCCAGCCCAACCTGCCCCCTGTTTTGCTCCATGTTGCTATGGCAATTGGAGAGGTGCAAACTGCCGCAGCCCCGCACAGGCAAACCGTCTCGCAGAAGGGAGAGCTCTGAGCCGCCCTCAGGACTAACCCGGGATGAAATCCGTGCGGCTGTGCTTGGCATGTATCACACCTAATGCTCCCCCTGCTAAGAGGAAGGACTTTGGGTGGCCACAAGTGAAGCAGATGGTTAAAGTGTACCAAGTCAAGACCTTGTCTTCAATATTCCAGCGTGGAGGCAGCTGCTTCATGCGAGGAATGTGAAAGCTGCTCTCTGAAAAATTGAGAAGCAAGGAGGCCAAATATCACAGGAGGAAGAGCTCTGAGGTGCTGCTGAGGTGAGCAATTCATCTTGTGGATAACACATGGACTGGTGCAGGCTTCCAGAGTGCAGTTCAGAATTCCAAGGGCTTCAAAAGAGATTCTGGTGACCTGAGCCTACTCCTTCGAACCGTCCTCCCGATTTAGCTTCCAGATCCTCACTCTACATTCCCAGGCAGGGCTGAAGCTCTGAGTGTTTCTCTCCAAAGCTCTCCAGCACTTCAGTGCACAAAGCTTTCGAGCTGGGGGAGCTGGGATTGTTTAGCCTGGAGAAGAGGAGGCTCAGGGGAGACCTTATTGCTCTCTACACCTACCTGAAGGGAGGTTGCAGCCAGGAGGGGTAGTAGCCAGCACCGAGCTCCAGTAATGGCTGAACAGCCTCCAGCCTTCCTGCTCCTCTGTGTCCCAGTACATCCTGGTGCACCCCAGAGCACCCCAGTGCCCAGGGGCGGCTAGACCACCCCTTCTGCATCTGGCCCACCCTGCATGTGCCAAGTGACTTTGCATAGAATCATAGAATTGTCAGGCCTGGATGGTCTCTTCTCCCAGGCACCCAGCACCAGAACAAGAGGACACAGTCTCAAGTTGTGCCAGGGGAAGTTTAGGCCGGAGGTGAGGAGAAAGTTCTTCCCAGAGAGAGTTGTTAGCATTGGAATGTGCTGCCCAGGGAGTGGAGTCACCGTCCTGGAGGTGTTCAAGAGGGGACTGACGTGGCACTTGGTGCCATGGTTTAGTCATGAGGTCTGTGGTGAGAGGTTGGACTCGATGATCTTTGAGGTCTCTTCCAACCTTGGTGATTCTGTGGGGAGCTCCCCAGCCCTGCCAGGCTGCATGGCTTCCCCGCACCCCGAAGAGATGAGTCCCAGCAGGATGCCGCACGCCAGCGCTCCGCCTGCAGTTTCCTGGGCACAAACAAGTCGGCTGCGGTGCCAACCTCATTTCCAGCTTGAGAAACCAAGCTGCTGCCTTCCTTTAAAGTGATTCTCCAGAGCTGCACCAAACAAAGAAATAATAAATGCAGCTCTTGCTGCCTGTAAACTCCTGCAAGCTGGAGATCCCTTGATAGCTCCTCGCTGCTCAGCCTTGTCCCAGCACTCCAGATGAAAGCATGCCAACACTGGTCCCAGCTGGCCACTGAGTCATCTCTAGGCTTGCCAACTTAACTGGGATTAACATTAATTATCCCCATCAGCAGTCTCAGCCCTGGGATTTCCCCTGAGCCCTGCCTGTGACACAGGTTACATTTATACAAGGTCAGGGGATCCCCCCAGTGCCTGCAACATCTGGCAGGCCCTGGGCTTTCCACGCTCCCAGGGTCTCAGACCTGTCACAGATGGGTTGATCCCTGAGGATATAAGATCCCTGGGTCAGGACCTATTGATTCTCCAGTGCTTTGTAGAGCATTTGTCAGCGATCAGGGAAGGGGAACTGAACCCGGAGTGTGTTGATGTGGGCTTTGTGCTTGCAGAGTCAGCCAGCTTGAGGGAGAAGTTAGGTTAAAGGGGCTCTGTATTTATCTGCCCCCTCCCAGTGTTGTTTTGGGGCTGGAAGGAAGGTTAACACTTTTCTAGGATTGCCACAGCACAGCATGAAATCATGAGAAGGGCAAGGAGGCTGGGGAGGGGTCTGGAGCACTGCCCTGTGAGGAGAGGCTGAGGGAGCTGGGGTTGTTAGCCTGGAGAAGGAGGCTCAGGGGAGACCTTATTGCTCTCTACAACTACCTGAAAGGTGGTTGTAGCCAGGTGGGAGTTGGTCTCTTCTCCCAGGCAGCCTGTGACAGAGCAAGAGGACACAGTCTCAAGCTGTGCCAGGGGAAGTTTAGGCTGGAGGTGAGGAGAAAGTTCTTCCCAGAGAGATTGGCATTGGGATGTGCTGCCCAGGGAGGTGGTGGAGTCCCCATCCCTGGAGGTGTTCAATAAGGGATGGGATGTGGCACTTGGAGCCATGGTTTAGTTGTCAGGTACAAAGTAATAGGTTGGACTTGATGATCTCTGAGGTCTGGTTGATTCTGTGCTTCTATTCTAAAATCACAGAATGATAAGGGTTGGAAGGGTCCTCTGAAGAGCACTGAGTCCAACCCCCCTGCCCAAGCAGCATCACCCAGGGCTCACAGAGGAGCATTTTGCTGTCTGGTCATGGAGTGTCTTGAAGACAGCAAGCAAAGAGCCTTTCCCATCCCTGGCTCTGCAAGTAAGGGCCAAGGTAAGTCACTGTCACCACCCCTCTTGTGCTGGGAAACTGAGGCACGGACACTAAGACTTCCTAAACAACATCCAGCTTTTGGTCTGACTGCAACACTTGGGAGAGGGCAACAACCTGCAGACCAGTCCCTGTTTGCAGCAGCATAAAGGGCACTGGAGGGGAATGAATACACCCTGCAGAGGGACAGCGCTGCCGTGCCCAGTGCTGTCATGAGCAGCTTTTATCTGCTCTGGGAAGGTTATTCAGTGAACAGCCACACAACTTCTGCATGGCATAAAAGGCTTCCCGAGGAGGGCAAGCCTTGAACCAGACCTTCAGTCCTCATGCTGCCCTCTCCAGAGCATCCCTCCCTCCTCTGGCCGGCCCTGCCAAGGCCATCAGCACCTTGACGTCCTGCTGTGATTAATGGTGCGAGCTCCCGGGCTCTCATCTGGGGCTAACTGACAGGAGGTGAGGCATGGCAGTGAATAATGGCAAGACCTTTGGAAGTCCGGGAGAAATTAAATCAAAGCAACAGTATTTGTTTGCTTTTTTGTGTGTGTGCTCCCGGTCCTCCCCTCTCCCCACTCTCCCCCCACCTCCCTTCCCATCCTAATGGCATTTCAGGCTGTTTGGCTGCATTCCCCACCTCATAAACCAGGACTCAACATCCCTGAGAGCAGCGACTTTAAAACTGCCACTGATGGGCTGTTGGCTGCAGCGGTGCTGGGGTTTAACCCTTTCCCCTGCCGGGAGCAGGGCAAGCCCTGCTGATAGGGTACTGGGTGCAAAGTCACTGAGACAAACCTGGGGTTTATTTTAACTGCCTGTGAAAATTGCCTGTGCCCAAAAGCCTCAGAGACTGAAATATCAATTGCCCAGGGCAACACAGCCAGCAGGAGCATTCATTTGTCATTCCTGCCTGCTGGAGGGTGAAAATCATGTTGCATACCTGCACCTCTGTCTTCCCAGCCTCATCGGTCCTTAATGTCTCCACTCTTGGCAAGGGCATGGGCAGGACCAGCTTCTCCTGGAGGTGCCCAGCCCTGTCTCAAGGCAAACAGAGATCTCCCAAACCCATCCCCAGCTCTGACAGCATCACATAGCAACAGCAGAAGCAGCCTGGGTTTGAATTCTTAGCTCTCTCTCCGGCTCACAGATCTCCCAGGGCAACTTACTGAGCAGCAGTGACTTTAGAGCTGGGGGGAAGGAAATGTTCTCTGCATTGGGTGGGGTTTGATGTTTTGGGTGTTGTTGGTTTGTTTTTGTCCTTTGTGGTTTTGTTTTGTCATTGAGCTGTAGGATCTCCTTGGAGGGGGTGGGGGTGGGTTTGCTGGGTTCTTGCAATCAGAAGACACCAACTCATCAAGTCTTTTGTTCTGTGGGAGGCACTTGGCTGGGGTTAGGAATGAAAGATGTACTCGGAGTAAGAATCAGAGCCCTGCAACGAAGGTGATGCTGCAGGAGGCCTGGCCTCAGCTCCTTTTGGGGACTTTGAGCAGTGTTGCAGGACCACCAAAGGGCTAATTCAGCAGCAGTTTTCCCATCGTGGTGGTGTCATTTCAGGCTGCTTGGTTCCACTCCCTTGGGACTCCCCAGCAGGGGGCTGAACTCAACCCTTTGCCACTAAACATCCCAGTTTGGGAGTCATGTCTAAGAGCATCCCAGTCCATAACTGGCTCCTTCTCAGGAGGAGAAATGCATTCAGATCACAGACTCTGTCCCCATGGGGACTCAAAACTGAGTTACCTAAATATTAGAGGAGCTCCACAAGCACAGGCAGACGAATAAGGAGGAGATAATACTTCTTGGCCCCCAGCTTTGTTGCATTACCCTATAAATGATTGATTTTTAATTATGAAAAGAGCTACAAGCAGCTGAAACCCAAACACCTTCGATATGATGCTGCTTACAACCACAGTTTAATTCATTCTTCATGTATTTTGCCCTCATCTTCTAATCATTTTCTTTCCCACGTGGAAAGGAGCCAGCTGCAGGGCAAAGTGAGGATTTAGGGGTTAAAGGGAAGGGTTTGAGAGATCAGAGTCAAGTCTGGAGCACAGGCTGCCCGATTCAGCTGCTGTGGCTCCAGGGACACCTATTCTGCTGAGGTCTGAGTGTAGAAGTCCAGCCTAGAGATGCCAAGAAGTCAAAGCCAGCACTTCCTCCAGGTGTCACCTGTCACAAGCAAGGAGTTGTTGTTTTCTTTTCTCCTCTGTAAAAAGCAGCTGGCATGGATTTGAAATGGCTCAGGGCTGCAACGAGAGGCTCCTGGTGGAAAGCTGTGCCTGGAGCCGGTTGTGGTCTGCAACACACCCAGCTCTGAGCATGTGCTGAGCCCCATGCTGTTGAACTGTGCTGGGCATGGGTCTGCTCCCAGCTCTGAGGCCGTACAGAGCAGCGGGGAGACATCAGAGCCACAGCAAACCTCAGCCTTCCATGCTGCAGGGAAATGGAGATGGGGTTCAAGGTGGAGCAAACTCCTGGGAACAAAGGGTGGCTTGGGAACCTTCAGTGAGACCCTGGAAGCCAATCCAGCACTGCTGTTCATGCATCACTCAGAGAATCACAGAATCAACCAGGTTGGAAGAGACCTCCAAGATCATCAAGTCCAACCAACCACCCAACCCTATCTAATCAACCAGACCATGGCACTGAGTGCCTCATCCAGTCTCTTCCTAAACACCACCAGGGGCCTTGACTCCACCACCTCCCTGGGCAGCACATTCCAATGGCCAATTACTCTTTCTGGAAGAACTTTCTCCTCACCTCCAGCCTAAACTTCCCCTGCACAGCTTGAGACTGTGTCCTCTTGTTCTGGTGCTGGGTGCCTGGGAGAAGAGACCAACCCCCACCTGGCTACAACCTGCCTTCGGGGAGTTGTAGAGAGCAGAAGGTCTCCCCTGAGCCTCCTCTTCTCCAAGCTAAGCAACCCCAGCTCCCTCAGCCTCTCCTCACAGGGCTGTGCTCCAGACCCCTCCCCAACCTTCTCTGGACACGTTCAGGATTCTCAGTGTCCTTCTTAAATTGAGGAGCCCAGAACTGGACACAGGACTCAAGGTGTGGCCTGACCAGTACTGAGTACAGGGCAGAATGACTTCCCTGCTCCTGCTGGCCACACTGTTGCTGGTGCAGGCCAGGATGCCATTGGCCTTCTTGGCCACCTGGGCACACTGCTGGCTCATGTTCCGCCTACTGTCAACCAGCACCCCCAGGTCCCTCTCTGCCTGGCTGCTCTCCAACCACTCTTTCCCCAGCCTGTAGCACTGCATGGGGGTGTTGTGGCCAATCTGTAGAACCTGGCACCCGGACTTGTTCAATCTCATGTCACTGGACTTTACCCATCTGTCCAGCCTATCAAGGTCCCTCTGCAGAGCACTCCAACCTCTAACAGATCCACACCTGCCCCCAGCCTGCTGTCATCTGCAGGACACTGGACTCAATCCCCTCATCCAGATCATCAATAAAGATACTGAACAGGATGGGTCCCAACATTGATCCCTGGGGGACACCACTGCCAGCTGGCAGTGGAACCATTCACCACCACTCTGGGCATGGCCCTCCAGCCAGTTCCTAACCCAGTGCAGAGTGCTGCTGTCCAGGCCGTGGGCTGCTGGCTTGGCCAGGAGTTTGTTATGGGCAACAGTGTCAGAGGCCTTGCTGAAGTCCAGGTAAATCAGGACTCCTCAGGTAGATAGGACACTTGTGCTTCACACTCTTTTTCCAGAGTGAGAGGCAGAGAGAGATACTGATCTGCATCCCTGACCCTTCAGGGATGAGCATTCCTGCTGGCCACAGCTACCTGCACGGCTGCCTGCGATTACACAGCACATTAGCAGTGCTACTGAGACCATCCTCTGCCAGCTGCACAGCTGAGCTGCTCCCCTCCAGCAGTCACAGGAGCAAAGCACCCTTCGGAGGTGGATCAGTGATTAAGCCAAACAGTGAAAGCTCCCAGGCCCTGATCAGAGTCAAACCCCAGAATCCCACAATCCCAGCGTGGTGGGGGTTGGAAGGGACCTCTGGAGATGATGCAGTCCAACCCCCCTGCTAAAGCAGGGTTGCCTACAGCATGCTGCCCAGGATCACAATGGCCAGGTGGGGGAGGGACTGGCAAGGGCTTGTCATGACAGGACAAGGAGCAAGGGTTTGACACCAGAGCAGTGGAGATTTAAATTGGCATTAGAAAAAAGTTCTTTGCTGTGAGGGTGGTGAGACACTGGAACAGCTTGCCCTGGGGAGTGGTGGAGACCCCATCCCTGGAGACATTTGAGGTCAGGCCTGATGGGGCTGGGCACAACCTGCTGTAGTTGCAGATGTCCCTGATGACTGCAAGGGACTTGGAGGAGATGACCTTCAAAGGTCCCTTCGACCCAGTGCATTCCATGATCCCTGCGCCCAGGCACAGCAGTGTGGTCATGGCAGGGTCGAGGGGGACAGCCTTGTCCCCATTCACATCCCTGCTTCAGGACAGAGGCCAAAACCTTCTCATTACCCTGCAGCAAAGTTTTTGCCTTCCTTTGGGCAACTTGGTTGCTTGCCTGGGAAACCCAAGCTGTGCTTTGAGGAGCAGCAAGGGGCTGTGTCTTCAGCAAAGTCTAATGGAGCAGAAGGCAATTGCGAGGGAAATTACATCTTGTGGAAGCAGGTAGCTGTGCAATGATGTGAAAAGTGCTTCCCCTCCAGTGAGTTGTGTGCCTGCTGCTGCCTTTGGGTGTTCTTTATCTTTTTTTTTCCTACAAGGCAGATCAGGATTCAATGTTCACAGTTTGCTGCAGGGGAAACGATTTCACAGGGCTGCATGGCCATGCACGGCTGCACAGGTGTGGGCAGCTCCTCCCCCACCAAAGCAGGAAAGTCCTTACACAGAGACAGGGGACTGGTGGAGGTCAGTGGTGCAAACACCAGGGCAGTGCTGACAAAGGTCTCTGCATCCTTCAGGGCAGGGAGATGGTATTTGAGGAGGGAAATGTTGGGTGTGGGGAGCAGCACTTGCCATCCATAAGCCTCAGGGTTGCTTAGCCTGGAGAAGAGGAGGCTCAGGGATGACCTTCTTGCTCTCTACAGCTACCTGAAGGGAGGTTGTAGACAGGCAGAGGTTGGTCTCTTCTCCCAGGCAACCAGCAGCAGAACCAGAGGACACAGTCTCAAGCTGCACCAGGGGAGGTTTAGGCTGGAGGTTAGGAGGAAATTCTACACAGAGAGAGTGATTGCCCATTGGAATGGGCTACCTGAGGAGGTGGTGGAGTCACCATCACTGGAGGTGTTCAGGAGGAGACTTGATAGGGTCCTTAGTGCCATGGTTTAGTTGATTAGGTGGTGTCGGATGATAGGTTGGACACAATGACCTTGAGGGTCTCTTCCAACCTGGTCTGGTCTATTCTATTCTATTCTATTCTATTCTATTCTATTCTATTCTATTCTATTCTATTCTATCTATCCTACTCTATTCTATTCTATTTCTATTCTATTCTATTCTATTCTATTCTATTCTATTCTATTCTAACAACAGAACCATAGAGTCATTGAATGGCTTGGCAGGGACCTTCAAGATCATCCAGCTCCAACCCCCCTCCTATGGTCAGGGACACCTCCCACCAGCCCAGGTTGCTTCAGGCCTCATCCAACCTGGCCTGGAAGAGCTCCATGGAGGGGGCATCTCTTTGTGTCTGTGCTGCCTGCTCTGAAGAAAAGGGTTTCCCTCAGTACAACATCCAATTTCTCCCAGCAACATTTAGCATCACCTAATGCATCCCACCTGCCAAATGCCCAACTCTTTTGCCTGGTTTCCTTAACTTTCCACTGGGATTGGAAGAAGACTGGGGAGGAGGAAGGGCCAGAGTGACCTGCAATCACAGTAACCCAGTTACAGCCCTCACTTGGGGCTGCCACAACCTAATTTCCACCCTGTAACTAAACCTTCCCTTTCCCAGCTGAAAGACAAGAGTCATTTGCTGAGCAGCTCCTGGACTAACCACACTCATTTGGGATCTCTGGGCCAGGATCTAGGCAAAAACACCTAGAAAAGGGTAGATTGAGATTGGATGTGAGGAAGAAGTTGTTCCCCAGGAGGGTGGTGAGAGCCTGGCACAGGTTGCCCAGGGAGGTGGTGGCAGCCTCCTGCCTGGAGGTGTTTGCAGCCAGGCTGGATGTGGCTGTGAGCAACCTGCTGCAGTGTGAGGTGTCCCTGGCCATGGCAGGGGGGTTGGAGCTGGCTGAGCCTTGAGGTCCCTTCCAACCCTGACAATTCTGTGATTCTATCCAGGTGTGAAACTATCAGCACTGGGCTCTAAACCACTCTGTCAACCCTGTGGGGCAGGAGATGCCCCAGAAGCTTGAGCTGTGATTCTATCACTTTCTCAGCAGGTCAGGTCCGGCTTCTGCAATCTGATTGGGAATCAAGAAGGCTCTAATGAGTTTTGAGCAGTACAAGGCTTTGTGCATCATGAGTTTGTGCATCATGAGTTTTGTGCATCAAGGATTCAAATGTAATAACAGCATTTATAATGGATTTAAGGGGGGGGGGATTCTCTATTCCCTTCATGCATAATTTATTTACTCCATAGATACATAAATATAGCTGAAAATGTGCTGTGTTAGCTGTGAAAACTGCACAGCCAGCAAAGGGAGGAGAGAAAAGTCCTCACCCATCCTCTTCATCTGGTGGTCAGGTTGTCAGGGGCTCCTGGCCCTGATGGAAATTGCAGCCCTCTCAGTCTGAGCTCTTTCTCAGGAACAGATCCCAGCTCTGATGTCCAGGTCAGGTGCTCCATGTGCCATGTGTCATGCTGAAGCCCCTTGTGACATGGCCAGTATCACAGAACCCAGCTCTGATGTCCAGGTCAGGTGCTCCATGTGCCACATGTCATGCTGAAGCCCCTTGTGACATGGCCAGTATCACAGATCCCAGCTCTGATGTCCAGGTCAGGTGCTCCATGTGCCACATGTCATGCTGAAGCCCCTTGTGACATGGCCAGTATCACAGATCCCAGCTCTGATGTCCAGGTCAGGTGCTCCATGTGCCACGTGTCATGCTGAAGCCCCTTGTGACATGGCCAGTATCACAGAACCCCAGCATGGTGTGGGGTTGGAAGGGGCCTCTGTGGACCATCCAGCCCAAGGGCCCTGCTAAAGCAGAGTCACTGACAGCAGCTTGCCCAGGATCACAGCAGCCAGGTGGGGTTGGAATCTCTCTCCAGAAGCAGGCTCCACAGCCTCTCTGGGCAGCCTGCTGCAGGGCTCCAGCACCTTCACAGCAGAGCAGTGGTGGTGGTGTTTCAGGTGCCCATGTGTGTCTGTGGGTATCCAGTGCTGGGCAATCCCAGCCTTTATCTAACTCTGCCAAGCCTGGTGCTAAACCACGGCCCTCAGCACCACATCTCTGCCTCTTTGAAACCCCTCCAGGATGGGGATTCAATCACCTCCCTTGGGCAGCCTGTGCCAGTGCCTGAGAACCCTTTCAGAGAAGAAGTTTCCTCTCATGTCCAACCTAAACCTCCCCTGCTGCAACTTGAGGCTATTTCTTCTCATCCTCTCACTCATTGCTTGGGTGAAGAGTGGAGTCTTACAGTGGCATTGCACAGCCATCTGCATGGTAATTCAATGCTGGTGGAGATGCCACTGCTGCTGGGAATCTCACCTGTCAGATGGAGATGGAAGCCATAGTGGGGGAGAGCTGGGGACCAGAGGGTTCATTGCTGCTCTTGCCCTGGCTCTTTGTTGGACTAATCAATCTCCTCCTCCCTTCCTTCTTTGCCTGGCAGGATGTTGAGTTCATTTCTTTGGGGCTTAGTGACCTCTCCCTGACCTGGTAGCTGGGTCTCAACATGCCCCAGGGGGGAGGAAAAGGGCACCATAAATTTGCCTTCACTCACTAAAATAAATTACAAGAAATTAATGTCCCATAATGAGACAATTTGTCACTGCTGAGGGGCCTGGCTCTAAGGGAGGGTTTTAAACCAGCACCATTAATTTATATGGCTTTCCTATTTAATATTTAAAGGGGATGAATCTTCCTCTAAAGGCAGTTTACTTGGGAAGCAGGAGGTGAAAAGGACCAGGGATGTAGACTCCTCCACCTAGGGAGGAGTAACCCCCTGCACCAGGGCCAGTGAGGGGCTGGCCTCCTGGAAAGCAGCTGTGTGGAGAAAAAGAGCTTGGAAGTGCTGGTGGACAAGAAGCTCACCCTGAGCCAGAAAGGTGGCGAGGAAGACAAATGGTATTCTGGGCTGCATGAAGAAGAGTGTGGTCAGCATGTCCAGGGAGCTTCTCTTCTCCCTCTGTCCTGCCCTAGAGAGGCCACATCTGGAGTCCTGGGGCCGGTTCTGGGCTCCCTAGTTCAAGACAGACAGGGGACTGATGGATGGAGTCCAGCAGAGTAGCCTCCTCCACCCCTCAAAGCTGCTGAGGGGCCTGGAGCATCTCTGTCAGGAGGAAAGGCTGAGAGCCCTGGGGGTGTTTAGCCTGGAGAAGAGCAGCCCCAGAGGGGATCTGAGCAATGCTCAGCAAGAGCTAAAGGGTGGGGGGGCAAGAGGCTGGGGCCAGACTCTTGTCAGTGGTGCCCAGGGACAGACAAGAGGCACGAATGGAAGCCAGGAGGTTCCATTTGAACAGGAGGAGAAAATTGTTTGTTGTGAGGGTGCTGGAGCTCTGGAGCAGGCTGCCCAGAGAGGTTGTGGAGTCTCCTTGTCTGGAGAGTTCCAACCCCCCCTGGGCATTGTGCTCCTGGGCAAGCTGCTGTGGGTGCCCTGCTTTAGCAGGGGGGTTGCACTAGATGGTAGAGGACATGGCAATGGGGCTGGGCTCTTTTCAGTGGTGCCAAAGGATAGGTCAAGGGGCAACAGGGACAAAGTGGAACCTAAGAGGTTTCACTGGAACTTAAGGCAAAACTCCTTCATTTTGAGGGTGCTGGTGCCAGAGCAGCATCACCCAGGGGAGTCTGCACAGGAATGCATCCAGGTGGGTTTGGAAAGTCTCCAGAGAAGGAGACTCCACAACCTCTCTGGGCAGCCTGCTCCAGGGCTCTGTCACCCTCACTGTGAAGAAGTTTCTCCTCATGTTGAGGTGAAATCCTCTAGGTTCCAGTTTGTATCCATTGTTGGTTGGCTTACTACTGTGCACCACCTAAAAGAGCTTGGCCCCCACCTCTCAGATATTGATAGACATTGATCAGATCCCCTCTCAGCCTTCTCTTCTCCAGACTAAACAGCCCCAGGGCTCTCAGTCTCTCTCCACAGGGGAGATGCTCAAGTCCCCTAATCACCTTGTGACTCTCGGTTGGACTCTCTCCAGCAGGTCTCTCTCTCTCGGGAGCCCAAGACTGGACACAGCGTTCCAGGTGTGGTCTCCCTACACCTGGGATGGTAGAAGTGGGTTTTCTGGCAAAGCACAATTAAAATGAAGATCTCTCCTCTGAACTAGCTTAATCCACTTCAGTTTCCTGTGAGGGATTCAGATGCTTGTATCTACCCACTGGGGATTCCCAGCAACATCTGGTATCCTGTTTGCACAGCTTCTGTCAGGTGGTGTTTAGGGCTCGTCCTGACATCCTGCATGTGTCTTTAGCACATCAAATACTTCAGGAAGCTTAATAAGCCCTTCAGGACCTCAGTTTGCCTTGTAAGTTTGGGTGGGTAAATTCATACCTGCTACTGCTCTGTGAGAGGCAGCAGGTTCCTAATCTGCTTCATGTTGATGTGATTTTTATGGCATGCACCTAGACAGGGACCCTTTGCCATTTTCTCTTCAGACTGCACACCAACTCTATTACACTTTGGGGCCAAAGAATCAATGAGTTTAATGGAGCAGGCATCCCATTTCTCTTTATGGGATCTAACCCAGTGGAAGCCACTCTTTCAGGCAGTAAAAATTCCACGCCTGACCAAAACATTTCCTCCTGGCATCCAGCATCCTCCACCCCAAAGCACAGCCGGGGCCTGAAGCTCCAGAGAAAGGGCAGAAGCTCTCATAATGTGCTTAGCTGGGCTGCTCAATGGGCAAAAGCAAATCCATTCCCCTTTCCCTTGTGAGTGTGGTGATGTCCTGAGGCAGGAGGTTTCATTACCCTTATCACAGGCTTAGTTTGCAGAGCATCAAAGGTTATTAATGGTCATAAAATTACCTAGTGCTGCTTCATCTGTAAGCACTGCATTCCTTTTGATGGGGAGCTTGCTCCACACTTGGATTACCCCCAGCACTTGCAGAAGAATGCTGTAATCCTTTCAAGTTGGCTCAGCACTCATTTGATTCCCATTATCAATGTGCACAATATAATGCAAGCAATAATCTTTGCCTATTATTCTGACAACACCAAATCCCATTAAGGTCAATGGTTCAAGAACTCCTTTGACTTGGGTGGAACAGGAGCTCGTTAAAATGAGCACAACCATCACTTGAGGGGGGACTCAGGAGGTCTTTGAACATGGGAGCAGAATCATAGACAGGAGTGTCATAGAATCATAGAATCACAGAATCAAGCAGGTTGGAAAAGACCTCAGAGATCATCAAGTCCAACCTACTACCTAACACCTCCTGACAACTAAACCATGGCTCCAAGGGCCACATCCAAGCCTTTTCTGAACACCTCCAAGGACAGGGACTCCACCACCTCCCTGGGCAGCACATTCCAGTGGCCAATTACTCTTTCTGGCAAGAACTTTCTCCTCACCTCCAGCCTAAACCTCCCCTGGCACAGCTTGAGACTGTGTCCTCTTGTTCTGGTGCTGGGTGCCTGGGAGAAGAGACCAACCCCCACCTGGCTACAACCTCCCTTCAGGGAGTTGTAGAGAGCAATGAGGTCTGCCCTGAGCCTCTCCTTCTCCAGGCTAAGCAACCCCAGCTCCCTCAGCCTCTCCTCACAGGGCTTTGCTCCAGACCCCTCCCCAACCTTCTCTGGACACCTTCAAGAGTCTCAATGTCCTTCTGAAACTGAGGAGCCCAGAACTGGACACAGGACTCAAGGTGTGGCCTGACCAGTACTGAGTACAGGGCACAATGACTTCCCTGCTCCTGCTGGCCACACTGTTGCTGATGCAGGCCAGGATGCCATTGGCCTTCTTGGCCACCTGGGCACACTGCAGGCTAATGTCATGGAACAGTAGGGGTTGGAAGGGACCTCTGGGGATCATTGAGCCCAACCTCATTGAGTCACAACTCCGGCTGAGACCTTTCTCAGCCTCACAGAATTCCAGATTCCCAGCATGGTGGGATTTGGAAAGGACCTCTAGAGATCACCCAGTCCAACCCCCCTGCTAAAGCAGGGACAGCCACAGCAGCTTGCCCAGGATCACAATGTTCAGGGAGGTTTGGACTCTCTCCAGAAGAGACTCCACAGCCTCTCTGGGCAGCCTGCTCCGGGGCCCAGCACCCTCACACCAAAGAAGTTTTTCCTGAAGTTCTTCACCTCCTGGCTGCCACTTTGTGTCCCTTGCCCCTTGTCCTGTTGCTGGGCACCACTGAAAACAGCCCAGCCCCATTCTCATGACCTCCCCCCTTTAGCTAGTTATATGCATTTTCCTCCCTGAACACACCAAGAAGGTTCCTCTGTGTCTTCCTACAACTCTCCTGTAAATAGCAGGACATCTGCTGCTGCTGCTGACTCTGTGCAATCCATCATCACTCCCTGGGTCTCTTCCACTGAGCAGAAAAGAGCCATTTCCTTCCTGAGGTAGGATTTCAATTACTATAGTGTAAAATTATCATAGTATTTCAATTATTAATGCCCTGACCTTAACTAATTGTCTACATCAGCATTTGTGGCTTCCTCTACACTTAACCTAAATATTCCTAACCTAAATATTCTCCAGTTCACCATCAGTCAGCAAAGGATGCATCAAACAGCACCAGGTCCAAGGTGGGTCCCTGCTCAACCTCATACAGCCCAGAGGGTTGTTGCCTACATTCTGAACAGGCTTTTGAGAGTGTTTGGGGTTCATGAAGTGGCCACTTGGGTCTCCACACCTTGCTTTGGAGCATGCAGTGTGGGACAACATCCAAAGGACCACAGGAGCTCATCTGCTCCCTTCCACACAAAGCCTTTGACTGTATCATGAGGGAATCACAGAATGAACCAGGCTGGAAAAGACCTTCCAGATCATCAAGCCCAACCTCTCACCCAACACCATCCAACCAAGTAACCCACGGTACTGAGTGCCTCATCCAGTCTCCTCCTGAACACCTCCAGGGATGGGGACTCCACCACCTCCTGGGCAGCACATTCCAATGGCCAATCTCTCTTTCTGGGAAGAATTTCTTCCTCACCTCCAGCCTAAACCTCACCTGGCACAGCTTGAGACTGCGTCCTCTTGTTCTGGTGCTGGTTGCCTGGGAGAAGAGACCAACCCCCACTTGGCTACAGCCTCCCTTCAGGGAGTTGTAGAGAGCAAGAAGGTCTCCCTGAGCCTCCTCTTCTCCAGGGTGAACAACCCCAGCTCCCTCAGCCTCTCCTCACAGGGCTGTGCTCCAGCCTCCTTCCAAGCCTTGTGCTCCAGCTCCTCCCCAGCCTTGTTGCCCTTCTCTGGACACATTCCAGCATCTCATCATCTTTCTTAAACTGAGGGGCCCAGAACTGGACACAGTACTCCAGGTGTGGAGATTGGATTGTTCTTGACAAATCTGTTCTGGCTGTGATTCATCTCCTCATCATCCTCTGGAGGCTTACAGAGGATGGGTTTGATTGTCTGTGTGCACTGGGTCTGAACCAGGTAACTGAGAACTAGTCATGGGGTCTGCCTTCCCTTACGTGGAGGCAGGATTTTTGTCCCTTTCCAGCCTTCTGGTTCATCCCCTGCAGGCCATGTGTCCTTGAGAAGAGTCACATCAATAGGAAAGAGTGGTCAGGCACTGGCCCAGGCTGCCCAGGGAGGTGGTGGAGTCCCCATCCCTGCAGGTGTTCAAGCAATGCCTGGCCCTGGCACCTGGGGCCATGGTTAATGGCTATGGTGGTGTTAGGTGGAAGGTTGGACTTGATGAGCTCTTCCAACCCAAGCAATTCTCTGATTCCATGAGCCTGCATTGGTTAGGCCAGCAAGTGAGCAAGTTTGGGTCAGCTCCAGGCATTACCAAGCATGGTCCAGCTGCAAGTATTTGATTTACTGACAGGTTGCCCAGCTCTCTGCCTTCCCCCTGCTGCAGCAGGAGCACTTACTCTGCTGTTAGCAGCACTGTGCAGTCCCACCAGGCACTGCCACCTGAACCAGGCTCTGCAAGCACAGCACTGTGCATGTTAACCAGCAGATCTGTCCCCTCTGTGCCTCTGTGCTGAGGAGTCCACCAGC
The DNA here is from genome assembly GCA_015227895.2 of Colaptes auratus. Classification (NCBI taxonomy): domain Eukaryota; kingdom Metazoa; phylum Chordata; class Aves; order Piciformes; family Picidae; genus Colaptes; species Colaptes auratus. Next base: position 6,818,248 of record CM026895.1, read on the forward strand.
CCCTTCTTTGATCTCCCCCTTCTCAATTAGCATACTCACAGGCTCATTTCTTGTTCCTCTCTGGTGTTCCTCACAGCCTGTTTTTCAGTTCCTGCCTTGATCTTCCTGTTGTGTGACATCCTTCAGGCAGGGAGCACCATCTTCTCCACTGATGCTCCCTCCTCCCTTGCTTCCAGGGAGCATCCCTGCTGCTGCTGCTCTGCCTTGTTGTGGGGGAAGTGAGGTCTGCATCCATTTGTGTGCCACGTCTCATCAATTTCACAGAATCACAACATGGGAGGGGTTGGAAGGGACATCTGGAGATCACCCAGCTCAAACCCCCTGCCAGAGCAGCCTCACCCAGGGCAGGTCACCCAAGAACACATCCAGCTGGGGTCTTGAAAGTCTCCAGAGAAGGAGACTCCACAACCTCTCTGTGCAGCCTGCTCCAGGGCTCCAGCACCCTCACACCAAAGAAGTTTGTCCTCGTGTTGAGGTGGAACCCAGCTTGTACCCATTGTAGACATCCTGAAGACAACAGCAAGAAGCCCCAGCTTAGGGAGGGCCTAGATGAGTGCCAGGGGAGGGGTAGGGTATATCTCTTAGGAAATATTTCTTCACTGAAAGGGTTCTCAAGCATTGGAATGTTTGGCCAGGGCTGTGGTGGAGTTACTCCAGCACAGGAGGTTCCACCTCAATGTGAGGAGGAACTTCTTTACTGTAAGGGTCACAGAGCACTGGAGCAGGCTGCCCAGAGAGGTTGTGGAGTCTCCTTCTCTGGAGACATTCAAGACCCACCTGGATGTGCTCCTGTGTGACCTTCACTAGGTTATATGGTTATGTGATCCTGCTCTGACAGGGGGTTGGACTCGATGACCTTTAGAAGTCCCTTCCAACCCCTAGCATCCTGTGAGCCTGTGACCATCCCTGGAGGTATTTAAATGGTCTGTGGACCTCTCACTTCCTCTTTTCACTGTGATTGGACAAGGAGCAATGGATGTAAGCTGCAGCACAGGAGCTTCCACCTCAGCACAAGGAGGAACTTCTTCACTGTAAGGGTACAGAGCACTGGAAGCAGGCTGCCCAGAGAGGTTGTGGAGTTTCCTTCTCTGGAGACATTCAAGGCCTGTCTGGATGTGTTCCTGTGTGCCCTGAGCTGGATTGTATGGTCCTGCTCTGGCAGGGGGTTGGACTTGATGATCTCTTTGGGTCCCTTCCAACCCCTGACCTCCTGTGATCCTCTGACCTGGTGCTTGGGGCCATGGCTTAGTGGTGACCTTGTAGTGCTGGGTTGAGGGTTAGACTGGATGAAGATCCCTTCCAACCAAAGATATTCTGTGACTCAGGGTCTATCTAATCTGAGGAAAACTGACCAAAAGGAACACAAAGAAGGCAACCAGCACCAGAACAAGAGGACACAGTCTCATTGTGCCAGGGGAAGTTTAGGCTGGAGGTGAGGAGAAAGTTCTTCCCAGAGAGAGTTGTTAGCCATTGGAATGGCCAGGGAGGTGGTGGAGTCACCGTCCCTGGAGGTGTTCAAGAGGGGACTGGACGTGGCACTTGGTGCCATGGTTTAATCATGAGGTCTGTGGTGGCAGGTTGCTCTTGATGATCTTGGAGGTCTCTTCCAACCTTGGTGATTCTGTGTGATTCTGTGAAAGGAAAGCAGAGAACCATTGCCCATCGGCTTGGAAGACAGGAGCACCGCGGCAGGCTTCACCTCCACCAAGGACTATTTAGACAGGCACTATGAGAGCCTTCCTACCAGCACAGCACTGACACAGGTTGTGCAGCTGATTGATTGCCAAAATCTGACTTTCTAGAGGTTTTTAGGAACAGGTTCTACTAATATCTGCCGAGAAGGGCTCTGCAGAGCAGGTCCAGGGTCAGAGCTGGGACTGGATGAAACGCCTTCAGTCCTGGCAGGGCTGTGCTCAGGCACAAAGCATCGCTCTTAGCATCAAAAAACCCCCAGGTGAGATGTGAGTTCTTTCTATATTCTGCTTTATAAACACCAAATATCCACCTGAATATTAACCTTTGCAGCCAAGAATTGTATGGAAGCCTACATTCAATGAATTAAAGAAAAAGGGGGGGAAAAAAAGGGAGGGAAGAAAGTAATTTCTTTGGCTTGAGAACATCAGGAGCTTTAAATTGCTCCAGAAAATGTCACTGGAATCAATGACAGAAGATTTGATTTTTAAAAGAAAGAGAGGGGAAAAAAAAAAAAGAGATAATAATAATCATAATAGAAGCAACCTTGCATTTTCCAGTAGCAAATGGATTGGTTTGAAGTGCAGACTCACCCTAATTCCCAGCAATTAACTCTGAATGGCCTCCAGAGGGTTTTCTGCTGTAAAGAAGAGAGTTAAAACATTAACTCACAGCTCTCTCTCTCCCAGTCTTTATATGTGACTTATTACTGTCATTAATAGTTCCTTCTCTCTGCAAGGGCATCGATGAGGGAGGGAGGGAAGTGCTAACTCCACAGAAGGAACTTTCCCCACATCGCTGGAGGGGCTGGAAATTCATCCCCCCCCACCTTCACAGGCAAGGAAAATGAATCCTGTGGAAGGACAGAGCCTTGCTTAAAGGTTACAGGGTGGAAAGCAGCTCGGCACCCAGGGCAAGTGTGGACTCAGAATGCTGCTTCCAAACAACAGAGGACATGAACTCTCGGATGACTCCCTAGAAGAGCTGGAAAGGTCAGCTCAGGGTTATGATTTCCTTCCCCCCCCCCAGCACTGCAGCACAGGAACATCTTTCTTTTGCATGCTGGAGACTCCTTGCAAACATCATTTCATCCCTCCAGCTTTCTCAGGGACTGAAATCCATCACCAGGCTTGGCAAGCCTGGAGGGCAGGGAGGTGCAATGTCTCTGCACAGGTCACTGGGTGAATTACTGCCGAGCCCAGGGATGGAGCTCAGGAGGACCCTGCCTCTGCTGTGCTGCTCGGGGCTGAATTCAACACAGTTTACTAACAAAAGGCCAAGACTGAAGTTCAAAAGCAAACAAGTAAAAGGAGAAGGCACAATTAGTATTTATCAGAGTTTTCCAGCTCCTGGATGGTTCCTTTTTCCTCCTGCTTGCTGCTCGTTTCCTCCCCCCATGCTGACAGACAGAAATGGCCTCTCCTTCCTTCAATGATCTGCCCAGCATTTTAATCTTAAGAGTGACCCACAGGCAACTTCACCTCTCCATCACTGCTGCAATAGAAACAACTCAGAGAGCAGAAATCTCCCAACTCAGCAAAACAAGCAAACAAAACCCCATGTAGAGACATAGAACCATGGAATGGTCTGGGGTGGAAGGGACCTCCAAAGGTCATCTAGTCCAACCCCCTCTGCAAAAAGCAGGGGCACCCCAATAGAGCCTAAGAGCCCCTTTTTTGCTGACCTTTGCCATGCATTTTCATCCCAAGCCACCTCTGCCACCCCAATCTCCTCTCTTGTCTTACCTCCCACTCGCAAAAGTAGCAACAAGTGCTCAGAGCAGCTCTGGCTGATGAACACACTTGATGGCTTTGTCTTTCCAGGGATACCTGGAGACAACTCTCTGTTCCCAGCAGAGGTGGAGCAAAGGAATGGGTAAGGAGAAGGAAATGAAGGGTTTGATCTTCTTGCTTTCCACTGAGGCAGCACTGAATATGAGGAGGAAGAAGAGAGCCTTGAGCCAGCGCTGCTGGGACACTCTGTGTTCACTGAATCCCAGCGTGGTGGGGGTTGGAAGGGACCTCTGGAGATCTGGGTGTGGGCCCACAAGAAAGCCTCCTGCCTGGAGGTGTTTGCAGCCACGCTGGATGTGGCTGTGAGCAACCTGCTGTAGTCTGAGGTGTCCCTGCCCATGGCAGGGGGCTTGGAACTGGCTGATCCTTGAGGTCCCTTCCAACCCTGACCATTCTGCGATTCTATGGTTTGTAGGGCTAAGGTTTTGAGCAGCAGCTTGCAGGGTGGGTGTTGATCTGCATCCCATCTTGGCTGCTTCTTGCAGGACTCCTCTGGGTTTCCTTGCAAGGGAACTCGAGTCTAAGAGATGAAGATGCTTTAGAAGGCTTCTGGACAGTGATAATTGGAATCTCAGGAAAAGCCACATTCAGTGGTGTGGAGGAATTCCCTGAGGCTGCACAAACCCAGGGTAACTAAAGAGCTTAAAGTCTTTGCGAGGGGCTACAGGTGGATTTAGATGGATGGAGCAGAAGGGATGAAGTGCTGCTGGCCAGCTCTGCAGTTGCCATGCTGCTCCCTGCCTTCACTGGTTTTTTTAATCACAGGAGCATTAGACAATGGGTTTCAAAGTCTGGCATAGGTAGGACTATGAAGCAGCTGTCTGTGGAAGGAAGGAGGAGCTCTGAACTTCCATTTCTGTGGCTCTCCAGCTGTTTTTCCTTCCTCTACCTTGTAAGGACATTGACAGGCTGTGATTCCTGCACAGCCAGGAATTGCAAGCTGGACACTTGGGATTTCCCTCTGTGCCTCAGTTTCCCACTCTGTATATACTGAGTTGAAGTGTCCCATTCCCCAGCAGTGACCAGATGTGCAGGGAGCCTCATGCAAGTGTGGAGCTAAAATAGGCTCCTGCTGCCATAAGGGGAAGGTCCCCTGACCTGGCAGGTCCCTCTAGAGCATGAACACATCCTCTCTGAAAGAGAGCATGCACTGCTCCTCTTCTTCCCACCCATGCTTATAGCACTGAGGTGCCCACTGCAAGGGATGAAAATCAGCTGGAAAACAACTCCAGGCCAAATTGTCCAAAGCTTCCTTACATCAGTTCTGCTGATGTGTGTGATGTGGAAATAGAGGTCTTGTTGGCATTTGCTGGGCTACATCTTCATGGTCATCCAGTGCTGATCTTCCTTCCAGCTCTGGGCTCCCCAGTTCAGTAGAGACAGAGAACAACAGGAGAGAGTCCAGTGCAGGCTACAAAGATGCTGAGGGGCCTGGAGCATCTCCGTGAGGAGCAAAGGCTGAGAGCCCTGGGGCTGCTGAGCCCAGAGAAGGGCAGCCCCAGAGGGGATCTGAGCAACTCTCAGCTAAAGGGTGGGGGGCAAGAGGCTAGGGCCAGGCTCTTGTCAGTGGTGCTCAGGGACAGGGCAAGGGGCAATGGGCACAAACTGGAAGCCAGGAGGTTCCATCTGAACAGGAGAGGAAACTTCTTTGGTGTGAGGGTGCTGGAGGCCTGAGGCAGGCTGCCCAGAGAGGTTGTGAAGTCTCCTTCTGTGGAGAGCTTCCAACCCCCTCTGGCCATCGTGCTCCTGGGCAAGCTGGTGTGTGTGTCCTGCTTTAACAGGGGGGTGCTTGGACTGGATATCATAGAATCATTGACTGCACTGGGTTGCAAGGGACCTTTAAAGTTCATCAGGGCCTCCACCACCTCCCCAGGCAACCCGTTCCAGTGCTTCATTACCCTCATAGAAAAGAACTTCTTCCTAATGTCCAACCGAAGTCTTCCCTGCTCTAGTTTAAATCTATTGCCCCTTGTGCTGCTGTTAAACACCTTTGTAAACAGTCCCTTGTTTGTGCAGCCTCAGGGAATTCCTCCACACCACTGAATGTGGCTTTTCCTGAGATTCCAATTATCACTGTCCAGAAGCCTCGAGTTCCCTTGCAAGGAAACCCAGAGGAGTCCTGCAAGAAGCAGCCAAGATGGGATGCAGATCAACACCCACCCTGCAAGCTGCTGCTCAAAACCTTAGCCCTACAAATCATAGAATCAGAGAATTGTCAGGGTTGGAAGGGACCTCAAGGCTCAGCCAGTTCCAAGCCCCCTGCCGTGGGCAGGGACACCTCAGACTACAGCAGGTTGCTCACAGCCACATCCAGCCTGGCTGCTAAACCTCCAGGCAGGAGGCTTCCACCACCTCCCTGGGCAACCTGTGCCACTGTCTCATCAGACTCCTGGGGCAGAACTTCTTCCTAACATCCAATCTGAATCTACCCATTCCTGCTGGCTGCAGCCCTTGATGCCTCCTGTACCACAGCCCAGACCTTCACTCTGCCCTTGGCCAATCACCCAGAGATCAGCCCCTGCTCGTTGCAGCAATGAAAGGATGTAGACAGCACAGCTCAGCTTGCTCCACAACTTTGCAGAATTCCTGCTTGCCTCCCCTTTTTTCCCCCCCCCAGCTCTGTTTCTAAGGCTGCAGCTTGCATGAGAGAGGTGAGTTGCCCTGGCAACATCTCAACACTCTGCCTGGCCCTAAATTACCTGTCAGTCTTTCAGAGGATGATGAACTGGATGAATCTGCAGGATTTCTGCTTCCAAGGCAGGTGGATTCTTCCCCCTTCCCCAGATAACTCAACCAGTGGTGCTTAAACTCTCTAGTAAATCACAGAAAACAAGCAAACAAAACAAAAGAGGTGGAATGGCCCTTCCCTGAGAATTCCCTGAACATCTGACTCTCAGTAGCCAGTGGAGTCTCAGGGGGAGGTCCTGCTGCAGGAAAGTTCCCACCTATGGTGGCTGTTCATGGAATCATAGAGTGGTTTGGCTTGGAAGGGCTCTTCAAGATCAAGGCCAAGCATCAATCACTCAGTGTTACTCCTTCATATTTGCTTCTGTTGGTAACTGAAAATCATAGAATGGGTTGAGTTGGAAGGGACCGAAACTATCATCCAGTTCTAACCCCCCTGCCATGGACAGGGACACCTCCTACTAGCCCAGCTTGTTCAAGGCATCATCCAACCTACTTTGGAACACAACAAGGCTTGGAGCTTCCACAGCTTCCCTGGGCAACCTGTTGCAGTGCCTCACCACCCTCATGGGGAATAATTTCTTTCCAGTGGCTCATCAAAATCAAACTCCTTCCAGTCTGAAGCCATCTCCCCTTGTCCTGTCATTCCATGCCTTTGTACAAAGTCCCTCTCCAGCTCTCTGCATCCCACTTCAAATCCTGGAAAGCTGCTTTAAGGTCTCCCTGGAGCCTTCTCTTCTCCAGGCTGAATAACCCCAACTCTCTCACTTGCCTCTTGGCCCACAGAGGTTGAAGATAGTTGGAGGTAGGTGAAGTGAGACAGCTTGGACTAAGGAGAAAGCAAAAGGAGCCGAGGTAGATGATTTCTACTCTAAAGAGTTGCTGCAGTTCCCTGCTTACCACCTGTTACCACTAAAATCCTGGTTTCTTTCACACAGAGACAACCAGGACAAGGCAACTTGGTGTTTTCTGAACCTTAATTCCTGCCTTACATCCTGCAGTCCACAGCCTCTCCTGAATTCCACCATCACCCTCCACCAGCAGCAGATGCAGCTTCTCCCTGCCTAGTGCAGCACAAACCCCTGAAGCCATCACCTGGGCAGCCATGAGGACATGCAAAGCCTTTGAGGGATGTCCATCTCTTCAGTTCAGTGGAATTCTTTGTCCAAAAGGGGAGGAGTACGTGCCCCAGGGAGCATTTGCAGGCCGTGCTGAGGAACAGCAGGCGGGCAGAGGCTCGGTGAGCTCAGCGAGAAGCCTCCTCCCCTGCACCAGGAGGGCTGTGCTCTGTGCTCCAGGAAGGGCTGCAGGCCTCAGGCACTAAATAATTCAGGATAACTTATGTAACCAGCGCTGGAGCACGTCTGAGCCTCTTTGGGAGGTCTCCCAGGCACCATGGGTTGGATCAGGCAAGCTGGAGAGCCACAGCCACGGTGTGTGTTGGTGGCCAGATCCTCTACAAACCAAAACCACAACCAACCACAAACCCAAACAAACCAAACATTAAAAAGAATATAAATCAGTTCTAGATTATTAACAGCCTGGCCCAGAGTTTCCTTTTTGCTGACCAATCTCTGCAGAGAGCAGGGAGCTGATGCTCTCCCTTGGACACACAGAGGAGGGTGATGCCTTCAGGTGGCAGTTGGTCCCTTCTCCCTAGCAACAAGTGGTAGGACAAGAGGCAATTGCCACAGGTTGTGCCAGGACAGGTTTAGTTTGGACATTGGAAGGAACTTCCTCACTGAAGGCTTTTCAACAGGCTGCCTAGAGACATTGAATCCCCCATCCCTGGAGGTGGTTAGGGGAGACAGAGATGTGGTGCTGAGGGCCAGACTTGGCAGAGTTAGAGAATGGATAGACTCAATGACCTTAAAGGGATTTTCCAACCAAAACAAGGAGACCTCATTGTGGCCTTCTAGTATCTCAAAGGGGGCTACAAGAAAGCTGGGGAGGGACTTTTGAGGGTGTCAGGGAGGGATAGGACTGGAGGGAATGGAGCAAAATTGGAAATGGATAGATTGAGATTGGATGTGAGGAAGAAGTTGTTTCCCATGAGGGTGGTGAGAGACTGGCACAGGCTGCCCAGGGAGGTGGTGGCAGCCTCCTGCCTGGAGGTGTTTGCAGCCAGGCTGGATGTGGCTGTGAGCAACCTGCTGTAGAGTGAGGTGTCCCTGGCCATGGCAGGGGCTTGGAACTGGCTGATCCTTGAGGTCCCTTCCAACCCTGACAATTCTGTGATTCTATGCCCAAAGCCTTCCTGTCCATCTATACCTCATTACTAGCCCTACCCGGGCTGTTCCACCCAGGCCACCGCAAGGAAGCCCTGCAAATCACCCCGGGAGAAAAAAAAACAACCCTAATTCAGGTCAGGATGAAAAGATCCCAGAAGAATGATGCCCTCCAGAGCCGTTAACATTCGAGGGGAGTGAAAAATTGCAGCCTAAAGTTGCAGTGAATGTTCTGCTGCTACTGCTGCTGGAGTTTGGATGTCAGGAGCATTTCCACGGTGTCCAGCAGCGTGCAGGGAGATTTCAGTCCCGAGCACAACTGCTTTCATGGAGGTTAAATCCAGAAGTTGCTTAATTTGCTTTTTCCTCTTCTTTCCTCTTTTTTTCTCTTCTCTTTTTCTCTTCCTTTTCTTTTTCTTTTCCTTTTCTTTTCTTTTCTTTTCTTTTCTTTTCTTTTCTTTTTTTTCTTTTCTTTTCTTTCTTCTTTTTTTTCTTTCTTTAGTTCTCTTCTCTCTTTCTTTCTCTTCTCTTCTCTTCTCTTCTCTTCTTCTTCTCTTTCTCTTCTTTTCTTCTTTTTTTTTCTTCTCTTTTCTTTTTCTTGTCTTTTTCTTTTTTTCTTTCTTTTCTTTTCTTTTCTTTTCTTTTCTTTTTTTTTTTCTTTCTTCTTTCCTTCTCTTCTCTCTCTTCTCTTCTCTTTATTCTCTTCTCTTCTCTTCTTCTTCTCTTCTCTTCTCTTCTCCTTCTCTTCTCTTCTCTTCTATTCTCTTTTCTTTCTTTTTTTCCTTTTTTTCCCTCCCTTTATTATTTTCTTTTGGCCTCTTGCATTTAAGAAGAAGAAAGAGAGAAGGGGGAACGTCAGCACGGAGAACGTCAGCACAGATCCTGTTGGAGCCAAGCCTGCTGCTGGCCAGGAGACAGCCCTGGAGTCATGATCTTACTTTGAATTGCACAACGTTTGCCAAGAGGGATTTGAATTAAGAGTCACATAGTGTTCAGTGAGGACCATGATAAACATCAAGTTCTGTGTGTCCAGTTCTGGGCTCCTCAATTTAAGAAGGACATTGAAACTCTTGAACGTGTCCAGAGAAGGTTGGGGAGGGGTCTGGAGCACAGCCCTGTGAGGAGAGGCTGAGGGAGCTGGGGTTGCTTAGCCTGGAGAAGAGGAAGGCTCAGGGCAGACCTTATTGCTCTCTACAACTCCTGAAGGCAGGTTGTAGCCAGGTGGGGGTTGGTCTCTTCTGCCAGGCAACCAGCACCAGAACAAGAGGACACAGACTCAAGCTGCACCATGGGAGGTTTAGGCTGAGGTTAGGAAGAAATTCTTCCCAGAAAGAGGGATTGGCCACTGGAATGTGCTGTCCGGGGAGGTGGTGGAGTCACCATCAGTGGAGGTGTTTAAAAAGAGATTGGATGAGGCAATCACTGCCATGGATTAGTTGATTAGATGGTGTTGGGTGATAGGTTGGATTTGACGATCTCTGAGGTCTTTTCCAACCTGCTTAATTCTGTATTCTGTAAGATGAACACAGTCCAGAAGCAGCAGCATGGATAGGTTGTGGACAGGTGGAGGTTGGTCTCTTCTCCCAGGCAGCCAGCACCAGAACAAGAGGACACAGTCTCAAGCTGTACCAGGGGAGGTTTAGGCTGGATGTTAGGAAGAAGTTCTATACAGAGAGTGTGATTGCCCATGGAATGTGCTGCCCAGGGAGGTGGTGGAGTCACCTTCATTGGAGGTGTTCAGGAGGAGACTTGATGGGGTGCTTGGTGCCATGGTCTAGTTGTTTAGGTGGGTTGGATTGGTTGATGGATTGAAGGTCTCTTCCAACCTGGTGTAGTGTATTGTATTGTATTGTATTGTATTGTATTGTATTGTATTGATACTGAACCTGCTGCTCTGGGGTGTTCCTGCAGCCCAGCTCCCAGGCTTGTCTTCAGCAAGGAGGAACAAAGGTGTTTTCCTCATCACAGCTAACTCACTCCTAATGAGTCAGTGCAGCAAGAGGTTCTGCATGTGGACTACCAGGTCAAGGCAGGCTTTGCCTGGCCTGCATCTTCCCATGCAAGCCATCTCCTGCCTTCAGCAGGAGCTTATCCCACGGTGCAATAGCTGATTCAAGTCACGTCACCACCTTCCTTCCGGGGGAGCGCAGCACTGGGGATGAAGCTTAATGAGGAGGACAGAGGGACAACATTCCCCATCTGCCCAGCTAATGCATGCAGAGCTGCCTGTTATGGCCCTTTTGGAAGAGGTTGGTGGCAGCCCTCTCACAGCCCAGCCACCATCCTGGGAGGGGGGGGAGGGTGACCACTTCGATGCCATCTGGTTGTTTCTGGAGGAGATCAGAGTGGTTCTGTGGAAAAAAAGCAGCAGAAGCCATGCTGGTACCCAATGAGAACACAATGGGCAGGAGATGATGTGAGCTACAGGGAAGTTTTCTGTCACAGTTGGGTTGTTCTGTTGAGCTTTTCTTTAAATGAAAAACACTTTCATTTCCTCCAAAGAAAAGCCCTGGGAAGGCATTTGCCTTTAATTACCACGTCTGAGAGCACGGGTGAAGAAAGTCAAATGAAACATCCCTGGAGGGTTTTGCAGCCAGGCTGGATGTGGCTGTGAGCAACCTGCTGTAGAGTGAGGTGTCCCTGCCCATGGCAGTGGGGCTGGAGCTGGATGCTCCTCGAGCCCCCTTCCAACCCTAACAGTTCTCTGATTCAGTGATTCCCAGCCCAGCATCCCCATGCTGACTCCCTTCACACTCTTTTCCTTCTGCCACTGCAAAGGGTACGGAGGCAGAAGGAAGGGACCAACGTGGTCACATTTCAGCAGCTGATGGCCTTTTTGTGACCAGTTTGGGTCTTCTGTAAGAAAGCTGAAAACAATTTCAGCTCCTTGCTGAGAGAGGATTATTGCAGATGCTCCTGCAACAGTCAATCTGTTCGTGTCAGCCAGCTCCTACTGCAGGACGTGAGATGGTTTTTTTCCCCCCCATTCCATATTGCCAGAAATGCTGTCAAATCCCTTCAACAGATAAGGAAACTGAGGCAGGGGAAGGCAAGAGGGTCACAGAGTACATTCCAGGCAGGAACAGAGCTGAGCTGGTGAAACAGGGGCTGGGGAGAGGCAGCTGAGGGAACGGAGGCTGTTCAGCCTGGAGAAGAGGAGGCTGAGGGGAGCCCTCATTGCTCTCTACAGCTCCCTGAAAGGAGGTTGCAGTGAGGTGGGGGTTGGGCTCCTCTCCCTAGTCTCAGGTGACAGAAGGAGAGGATGTGGCCTGAAATTGTGCCAGGGGAGGCTTAGGTTGGAAATCAGCAAAAATGTTTTTGCTGCAAGAGTGGTCAGGGACGGAACAGGCTGCCCAGGGAGGTGGTGGAGTCCCCGTCCCTGGAGGTGTTCAAGAAAGCTGTGGCCATGGCACCTGGGGACAGGGTTTGATGGCCATGGTGGTGCTGGGTTGATGGCTGGGCTGGATGATCTTTGAGGGCTTTGCCAACCAGAACAATTCCATGATTCTGTGATTAAGCAGAGATTCACCTGCTCTGCAGACAGCTGTATTCATGTATTCACGTTTTAGCAAGCACTTTTTCACTTTGAGAGTGGGGAGACACTGGGACAGGTCACCCAGACAAGCTGTGGACACCTCATCCCAGGAAGACCAGGCTGGTTGAGGCTTTGAGCAGCCTGAGCTAGAGGGAGGTGTCCCAGGCCATGGCAGGAGGGTTGAAACTGGATGATCTTTGAGATATCTTCCAACCTTGGTGATTCTGTGATCTTTAAGGTCCTTTCCAACTCAAGCCATTCCATGATTCTATTCAGCTGCTGGTTTTAGTTAGGTCTGATGGGGACCATCTTCTTGTCCCTTTCATTGTTCTCCTGCCAGCCTTCCCTCCAGAGGGATGGGGCCATGGGGACGAGGGGACAGGTCCCTGTTCTATCCTTTCAAACCAATTGTCTCCACCACACTTTGGGTGAGCAGCAGTGCCCTGCTCCCTGCCTGGCAGGGGTCTCAGGTGCAGGCATGAGGTGGGCTTTGCTCAGCACAGCCATCCTCACTGGCTGCAGCAAAATCCACTCAGCAGTCCTGTCAGGGCTCTGTGCTGGGAGGAAATGTTTATCGTTGGTGACAGGCTCTGTCTGATAGCATAAGGAGTGGCAGGGTGATGGATGCAGCCTTTTCTTTCTCTAGCTCTGAGGAGCATTTGGCTTTTCAGCTGGCATTCAGGCAGCCAGATCACATCTGCTGCAGTCTTTTGACCCTGTTATGGCAGCCAGCAGTGATCCTCTCAGGAGGAGCAAGGCAAATGCTCCCAGATAATGTTCCTAGAGGCTGCTGGGGCACGATCACCATGCTCAGCAGCCTCTGACCTGCTCTAGCAAGAGGTGTCAACACAAACTTCAGTCAAGAGCTACAAGTATGAAGCTAAATGAAGGAGCCCAGAAATCCTTGGGGAGCCACCAAAGTCCCTGAAGCTATGCACACTCCAAACTGTCATCAGGCAATTAGTCAGCAGATGCAGAGCCCAGCAGGAGCAGCCCCAACCAGCACAGCAAGAGCTGCTGATGCTCCCGTGGAACATGTCAGCAGTGGCCAGTCCCTGGGTAATGCCGCTTGCCTTGGCTGGAAGGGACCATCTGAGGCTTTGGGGGACCAGCAATTAGTCAGCAGATGCAGAGCCCAGCAGGAGCAGCCCCAACCAGCACAGCAAGAGCTGCTGGTGCTCCCGTGGAACATGCTAGCACTGCCCAGTCCCTGGGTAATGCCTCTTGCCTTGGCTGGAAGGGACCATCTGAGGCTTGGGGGACCAGCAATTAGTCAGCAGATGCAGAGCCCAG
>CM026895.1:6831483-6885915 GCA_015227895.2 Colaptes auratus
CTGTGATGTTAGAGGTCTTTTCCAACCCAAACAAGTCTAGGATTCTATCAGCTAACCCTGGGTTTGGCTTTTGCTCCCTGTTTGTGCAATTTGAAGCATGGCTGAGGCCACTGGGTGGCTGTCATACTGCCACAGCCCTCCCAAAGGGAGAGAGCTCTCTACAATGAAGGTGGCTAAGCACTGGAACAGGCTGCCCAGAGACATGGCTGAGGCTCCATCACTGGAGATATATATGAAGTGAGGTTCCAGAGGGCTCTGGACAACCTGATCCAGCTGAGGATGTCCCTGCTGGCTGCAGGGGGGGTTGGACTGGATGTCCTCTAGAGGTCCTTTCCAACTCAGGTGATTCTATGAGCCTCTGACTCTATGCAAAGCCACTTATTCTCCTGCTCTTTGAACACCCTCTTAACCATACCCCTCCAGAGCTAATAGGGCAGCCCTGCATGCCTGGATCTCAGGCTGTTGCACACTTCAGAGCCTCTTGTGTCCTCGGATATAAACAGTTGCAGGAAGGGAGCCAAATCACACCCCAGGCCACAATTTATTGTGCTTTTGAAAAGAAAACAGGAGCAGAATTGATCCCTGCAGAAACTCTCCAGAAAAATCAGCTCCCTGCAAGCCTTATCTCAGTCCTGCTTCCAGCCTCTCACCCAGAATGGAGCTATTTATGTCCCTGCCTCCTCCAAAATGAAACACATTCTTTAAGCCATTTGCAAGCCAGATCATCTCTGTTTCTTCAGCAAATGTATAAATAATGATAGCACAGCTCCCACCATGCTTCAGCACCGGGGCTCTGGCAGCATGAGGAGTTGCATCAGGCTGTGCAGATGTTCAGCCTTCATGGACAGGCACATGGAGCCTCTTCTGAACAGTCCAAACCCTTCTGCAAACACAGAGGAGGTGTTTGTGCTCCTCCCCTGGCTCAGCCCCTCGGGAGGCATTGCTCCACAAATGGATCTTCTTCAAGGCTCTTTGTCTCCCACCACAGATCACCACCTGGCTTTCCAGAGGTGCCAAACACTTCCAGGCCCTTTTGAGACAAGCATGCATCCATCCTGTGCCCCACAGCAACATTGCTGCACACACTTCTGGTGCCCTCAGCATAAGAGAGGCATGGGCCTGCTGGAGATGGAGCAGAGGAGGGCACAAAGATGGTCAGAGGGCTGGAGAACCTCCCCTATGGGGACAAGCTGAGAGAGTTGGGGCTGCTCAGCCTGGAGAAGAGAAGGCTCAGGGACACCTTAGAGCAGCCTTCCAGTACCTGAAGGGGGCTCCAGGAAAGCTGGGGAGGGACTTTTGAGGGTGTCAGGGAGTGATAGGACTGGGGGGGATGGAGCAAAACGAGAACTGGGGAGATTCAGATTGGATGTTAGGAAGAAGTTGTTCCCCATGGGGGTGGTGAGAGACTGGCACAGGTTGCCCAGGGAGGTGGTGGAAGCCTCCTGCCTGGAGGTTTTAGCAGCCAGGCTGGCTGTGGCTGTGAGCAACCTGCTGCAGTGTGAGGTGTCCCTGCCCATGGCAGGGGACTTGGAACTGGATGACCCCTGAGGTCCCTTCCAGCCCTGACAATTCTATGATTCGATGACTCTATGATCACCCTCAGAGCACAAAACTTCCCCTTAGAGTCCAAAGAACTTCTTCTGAATGTCTAAACCCTGACTTCCTGGTGGGTTCTCAGCTGACCACAATGCCTGCAGCTGCAGAGGTGCTTCCATCAGGCATCAGAAGGGCAAGAAGGAGGAGGCAGGGACAGCAGGGGACTTGCCCAGACTCCCCAAACCACAGACAGCAAGGACAGAGTTAAACCCCAAGTCCCAGCCTGGGTTTCACGTTTCTTTAATGCTGTCAAATATTTTTATTGCCTCTTTTGAATTTTGCACTTAGCAATGAGCAGCCTGTCCCCTGGGAGAACATTTAGGGTCTGCATTTGGCACAGAGCAGTTGCCCCCACTCCACTCACCAGGAGAAGGAGCACAGCCCTATGGGGAATGCTTTCCCTGTCAGCATTAGGGATAAATTAGGCAGGATGCAAATGTGCTCCTAAACTCCTGCCCATGTGCTGCCCTGCACTGCTGGGAACAGAAGTGCACATTAGCAATGGAGTTATCAGAGGAAGCATTAACAAGAGGTCTGGGAAAGGATGGATGGAGAGGGAGAGAAAGCCTTGATTTAAGTGAGGGATAGCAGGGGAAATACATATTCATATGAGGCCTCCTGGGAAAGCAATTTGTAGGACTAATATCCATGGTGTGGGGAGCTGCTGGCTGACAGAACACGTCTCTAATGAATGGCTGAGGAAGTGTCAGAGTCGACAGCTATCCGCAGCCACCAGCCCGGCTGGCACAGCCCAGCGAGCAAGAAGAGAATGGGCAGCATGGGAGTGACCACAGCAAGGCACCGGGGTGCAGGCCAGGTCCATGCTGAGCAGCCACAGAGCCCTGCACATCTCAGGCTCTGACCTGCTGCTCCTGCTGGAGTTGGAGCAGATGTGGCTGCTGCTCTGCTGCAGCCCTGCCGGAGTTGCTGCCGGGGTAGGAGACAGGACAGGGATGATCTCTGATGCAGGGCTGGGGTGAAAGCTTAGGTAAAAGGCTGTCAGGATGGAGGAGGTAGAGTCATAGAACCATAGAATGCTAGGGGTTGGAAGGGACCTCTGGAGATCTTCTGGTCCAGCCTCCCTGCCAAAGCAGTGTCACACAGGAATGCATCCAGGTGGGTTTTGAATGTCTCCAGAGGAGACAACTCCACTACCTCTCGGGGCAGCCTGCTCCAATGTCTTCACACTGATGAATTCATTTCAGCCTGGGTTCAGATTTTGCTGTTGATGGCTCAACCCCTTTCTCTCAGCACTGTTGGAGATTGTGCAGAAGCTGGTTGCCAGCAGTAGAGCAGAAGCCTACTGCCAGCAGTGGAGCTGTGGGGCTTGGGAGACAGGCTTCAAACCATGGTGCAGATGGACCCACAGCACAAAGAAGCTCCAGGCAAAGCAGCGTTATCACAGAACCATTTTGGTTGGAAAAGACTTCTAATATCATCTGGGTGAATAAAGGAACCCACCCTCTGCTAGGTTTGGGGTTCTGGTGTTCCCTCCCTCCCTCCCTCCTTCCCCTGTGCCTGTAACTCTCTGCAGCCCCAGCAGCAAGTGCAACAGATGACTGGCTTTACTGGTCACACAGTGTGCACACAACAGGGAACAAACTCTGTCTCCTTAATGTACTTACAAGAATGAAATGAGGAGAGGAAATGGCCTCCTGGCTCTCTACAGCTCCCTGAAGAGGAGGCTGCAGCCGCCTGAGGTTTGTCTCTTCTCCCAAGGAACAAGTGAAAGGACAGAAGGAAATGGCCTCAAGTTGCACCAGGAGAGGTTTAGGTTGGGCATTAGAAGAAACTTCTTCCCTGAAAGGGTTCTCAAAGCCTGGCACAGGCTGCCCAGGGAGGTGGTTGGATCCCCATGCCTGGAGGGGTTTCAGAGAGGCAGAGATGTGGTGCTGGGGGCCGTGGTTTAGCACCAGGGCTTGGCAGAGGCAGAGAATGGTTGGATTCAATGCCCTTAAAGGCCTTTTCCAACCCAAATGCTCCTGTGCTTGCTTCAGAGGAAGATGGGAGCCCCTACTTCTAAATGCACTCAGCAGAAAAACAATCAGGAAGAAGCTGCTGTGCCATCCTGCTTTTACAAATCCAGCCCGTGGAGTGCAATTAAGAACAAGATCACTCAGCAGTGGCTTCCCAAACCCTCTCAGATTGCTTTCCCTGCCTGGCAGGAGGGAAGGGAAAACATCAGCCTGCTCTGGTGCAGCGCTTGATCGTGGACTAATGCACAGCTCAGAGCCAAGACAGGGGAACTCAACCAAATCTGATTAATTAGAGTACCCAGACAGGCAGAATCCTCCCTCTGCTCCCTGCAACACAGCAACTGAGATGATATTTTACCTTCCCTCAGTGGAGAAGGAACCTCTGGGGGTGGCTCTGATGCCTGCATGACCATGGCGTTCAGAAGCAGCAGCTCTGGCAGCTCATGGGCAAGGGAAGGCTCACGGGATGATGATGGCTTTCAGATGTTGGGCATAGAATAAACTACCGAAAACACAAGTCCTGCTTCAGGCAGGAGCTCAGATCCACTTTCAGAGTGGGCAGAAGCTACTGGCGGGTTGCTGCCAAGCGATCCGCAGGAGGCAGACCTGAAGGGCTTGCTAGCTTAGCAACTCATGGGCTGTAATCACATCACAAAAGCCAGCTCTGTGTGGAGAGCAGAGACTGTAGATGAAGGCTGAGCAAGATGTTCCCCACTGCCACCGGGAGCTTCAAGCCAGCCAGGACTTCGTGGTAGTGCAGCACTCAGCACTGCTACAGCTGCCGCTGCTCTGCAGCAGGCAACCAGAAACACCCTCTGTCAGTCACAGAATCCCAGCATGGTAGGTGATGGAAGGGACCTCTGGGGATCATCCAGTCCAACCCCCTTGCTCCAGCAGGGGACCCACAGCAGCTTGCCCAGGAGCACAATGCACACGGGGTGGGGTTGGAATCTCCTCACAAGGAGACTCCACAACCTCTCTGGGCAGCCTGTTCCAAGCCTCCAGCAACCCCACACCAAACAAGTTTCTCCTCCTGTGCAGATGGAACCTCCTGACTTCCAGTTTGTGCCCACTGCCCCTTGTCCTGTCCCTGGGCAACACTGACAAGAGTCTGGCCCCAGCCTCTCGCCCCCCAGCCTTTAGCTCTTGCTGAGCATTGTTCAGATCCCCTCTGGGGCTGCTCTTCTCCAGGCTCTCAGCTCCAGGGCTCTCAGCCTTTGCTCCTTACAGAGATGCTCCAGGCCCCTCAGCATCTTTGTGACTCTCTGCTGGACTCTCTGCAGTAGTTTTCCATCCCTCTTGAGCTGGGGAGCCCAGAACTGGCCCCAGTACCCCAGATGTGGCCTCAGCAGGGCATTTGCCAGCATAGATGAAGCTCAGTGAGGCAGGTGGAAGCCAGAGAACTGTGCCCTCCTGCTACCCATCTCAGGAGGGATTTACAAACTATTTGCAGCCATGGTGGGTGCATCCACACCTTCCAGCAAGTTTATTGCAGCAACCTGTCTTCAGCCACCAGGAACATGCCAGCACAGTGGCCCAGGGAGCAAGCAGGTAAGGAGCAATTGGAATTCATTAAGCAGCACAGCGTGCTCCCACACCAGAGTGCTTGCCTCTGATTTTACTCCATTCCTAAGGTTTGTGGAGCTGTTAAGGAGATAATTTGGTCATGTGGTAGGAGAAGAGACTGGCTCAGCTTTGAGGCTCTTGATTTGTTTTGGAGGTTTGGGTGGGTTTTTGCCCTTCTCTTTTATTCCTCCCAGCCTTTTGTGATTCCCCTTTCAAGCTCTTCTGACAAATCCATGTTAATTTGTTAATTCAGATTTGTTGACTTGGTTTATCCTCTGCCTTGGCACAATGCCATAAAGCCACTAACAGCTTTGGGATGGGATGAAATGACTCCCGGGAGGCTCATAAGTGAACTGGAAAGGTTCCGATTGCCCAGGGAGGTCATGGAGGCAATGGATTTGAGCTGCAAGAGGGAGGATTGAGACTGGAGATCAGGAAGAACTTCTTGAGAGTGAGGGTGGGGAGACACTGGCACAGGTTGCCCAGGGAGGCTGTGGCTGCCCCTTCCATGGAAGTGTTGAAGGCCAGGCTGGATGAAGCCTTGAGCAGCCTGGGCTGGTGGGAGGTGTCCCTGCCTGTGGCAGGGGGTTGGAACTGGATGACCTTTGAGGTTCCTTCCAACCCAACCCATTCTATGAATCTGTGACAATTCAGATCATTGCAGTCCAACCAAGAAGTTGTTCAGCTCCAAGGAAATGCTGAATGGCCCAAACTTGAGACAGAAACAGAGACTGCAGAATCATAGGAGCACAGAATGGTTTGGGTTGGAAAAGACCTTTAAGATCATGCAGTTCCAACCCTCTGCCATGAGCAGTGACACCTCCTACTAGCCCAGGTTGCTCAAGGCCCCATCCAACCTACCTTTGAACACTTCCAGGCTTGGAGCCTTCACAATTTCTCTGGGCAGCCTGTTGCAGAGCCTCTCCACACTCATGGGGAAGAATTTCTTCCTAATGTCTCATCTAAACCCAGCTTCTTCCAGTTTGAGGCCATCACCCTTTGTCCTGTCACTCCCTGCCTTTGTCAAAAGTCCCTCCCCAGATGTCCTGTAGCCCCTTCAGGTACTGGAAGGCTGCTCTAAGGTCTCCCCAGAGCCTTCTCTTCTCCAGGTTGAATAGCATTCTGTCATTCTCTTTTGCTCTTCAGGAGACCCACCTGAATTTCACCAGGAGCTGTGGAACTGTCCACTCCTGGAAACACAGAAACATCGAATCAATGAGGTTGGAAAAGACCTCAGAGACCATCAAGTCCAACCTGCCACCCAGCACCTCATGACTAACTGAACCATGGCTTCAAGTGCCAAATCCAGTTCCCTCTTGAAGACCTTAACACAGCATAACACATGCCTGGAGATTTTCAGCCCAGTGTTACTCCCCCTGCCCCCTGCCCCCTGCCCCCTCCTTCAATGCACTCACGCCTAGAAAGCATCTCCAGAAGGACAAAGCTATGTGAGCATTTCCCTACAAATCCCCAAGCTGCAGAGCACTAAACCCCATCCCTCAGCTCTCTTCCAACAGCAGCAAATGCTCTTGAGCAGGGTCTAAAGGACCCTTCATCCTTCCCAGCAGCCCCCCGCGCTGCTCCATCTCTCCCAGCGCTGCTCGCTGCTGGCTGCCAGCAGCTCTGCTGCTGCTGCTGCCGCCGAGTCGTGCCGCCGAGGTTCAGCCTCTCGACTTCCTCTTGTGGTGGAGTTTCTCCTTGTCACCCTGACCCCGTTCAGTCCTTGTGCTTAATGAATTCCTGGCACTTTATTAACAAGAGATACCCGAGTGTGATAGAGGCCATTTGGCAGTGTTGGATGAGTTGCAAGGGAAAGCAGAATTGACTGCTGTCATCAAAGAGGTGCTTAGCTACAGATGATGAAAAAATCTTTACATGGCAGCAAAGAGCATCTTAAAGCTCTTTGGCAGAGTGGGACTGGCGTCCTTCTCTTGTCATGGACAGCCTGGGTGACTTTGCTGAGTGTGCAAAGGGTCTAATCCTGCAAAGTGCTGGGCCCTTCTCTGTTGGTCCAGCAAAATTCAGCAGCAGCTGACACCCAGAGCGTGCCAAGGGGGGTTACTGACACAGATCAGGGTCCTTTGGTCTCTCCATCACACACTGGGCTTCCTTGTGAAGATCAGGGAGGGCCTCTGCCCATGGCCATCTCACCATCTCACACAGCCACTGCTAGAGTCACTCCTGCAGCCCTCGTGAGCTGGTTAATATTATCAGTTATCACACAGTCATGGAACCATTAAGGTTGGAAAAGTCCTCTAAGATCATGGAGTTCAACCATCAGCCCAACACCACCATGGCCACTAAACCACATCCCAGAGTGCCATGGGCAGAGGTTTCTTGAACACCTCCAGGAATGGTGACTCCACCACCTCCCTGGGCAGCCTGTTCCAGTGTCTCCCCACCCTCACTCTAAAGAATTCCTCCCTCATCTCCAGTCTCAATTTCCCCTCTCCCAGCTCAAAGCCATTGTCCCTCACCCTGTCACTCCCAGCCCTCGTCAAAACTCTCATCCCAGCTCTCCTGGAGCCTTTCAGGTACTGGAAGGCTGCTCTGAGGTCTCCCTGGAGCCTTCTCTTCCCCAGGCTGAACAGGCCCAGCTCTCTCAGCCTGTCCCCACAGGGGAGGTTCTCCAGCCTCTGATCATCTCTGTGGCCTCCTCTGGACCCTCTCCAGCAGCTCCAGGTCCTTCTTGTGCTGGGGGCCCCAGAACTGGAGGCAGTGCTGCAGGTGGGGTCTGAGCAGAGCAGAGCAGAGCAGAGGGGCAGAATCCCCTCCCTGTGCTGCTGCTCTCCCTGCTCTGGCTGCAGCTCAGCACACAGCTGCCTGCTGGGCTGCCAGAGACCATTGCTGGCCCCTGGGGAGTTTGTCACCGACTGACACCCCCAAGGCCTTCTCCTCCAGGCTGCTCTCCAGCCACTCCTCATGCAGATGAGAAAGAGAGAACATTTTCACAGCTGACACACAGAAGGGAGAGAAACACAGGCCGGGGGGGGGAGGAGTGTCAGGCCGAGCTGCACGCACTCAGCGCCGTCTGGTGAGCCTCAGCCCTGTCACCACCGGCACTGGCAGTGTCCAGGCCAGCAGGGATGTGCTGGAGGACAGGAGAAGGCAAACATAACCTCTGTGTTTGACAGACCCAGGGCCTGGAAGCCCAGACAGACTGGTTCCCATATCCCCAAAGACCCCCAGACAAATCATTAAGCAGC
This sequence comes from Colaptes auratus, assembly GCA_015227895.2. Lineage (NCBI taxonomy): Eukaryota > Metazoa > Chordata > Aves > Piciformes > Picidae > Colaptes > Colaptes auratus. Next base: position 6,839,828 of record CM026895.1, read on the forward strand.
TTGGAAGCACTAATAAAGTGATGAAAAACAGGCAGTGTGGGTTGGGTGAGAGCAACTCCTGTCAACCCAATCTCGCTGCTCTCCTCGACAGAGGAAGTGGCCTTGAGAATAAGGACCTCAGCTGTGATGTGTCTTGACTTCAGCAAAGCTTTTTGACATGGTCTCACGTGACAGCCTAAATAAATACAGGTTAGGGGAAATCCCCATGAGGAAGATGCAGAATTTGGTAGGGAAAATTGCACTCAGAGAGCATTTAGTCACACTTTGGTTGTCCAATAGAGGAGATTTCTCATCTGGGGTCCCACAGGAAGCTGGTTCAAGTCCAAACACTTCCCTTGAAAACCACACTGAGAGCAAAGATGAAACACTCTGAAAATTATTGTGTGGGATCCAAAGAGGAGAGTTCAGCTTGGGAGGTGCAGGGTTGGAACTGAGAATGAAAAGGATGCTGGCAAACGAGGGAAAGATGAAATCAAAGTAGTAAACCAGAGGATTGCATGAAGCAGAGAGAAAGCAAACACACAGAGACAGTGTGAGGCAAGCAGGAGGCAGCAGCACAGCAGAGAAAGGACACAGAGAATCAGAGAGTCATAGAAGAGTTAGGGTTGGAAGGGACCTCAAGGATCAGCCAGTTCCAACCCCCCTGCCATGGCCAGGGACACCTCACACTGCAGCAGGTTGCTCACAGCCACAGCCAGCCTGGCTGCAAACACCTCCAGGCAGGAGGCTTCCACCACCTCCCTGGGCAACCTGTGCCAGGCTCTCACCACCCTCATGGGGAACAACTTCTTCCTCACATCCAATCTCACTCTACCCATTTCCAGTTTTGTTCCATCCCCCCCCAGTCCTATCCCTCCCTGACACCCTCAAAAGTCCCTCCTCAGCTTTCCTGTAGCCCCTATCAGATACTGGAAGGCCACAATTAGGTCTCCTCAGAGCCTTTGGTGGCCGTGGTGGTGCTGGGTTGCTGGTTGGACTGGATGATCTCAGAGGTCTTTTCCAACCTTCCTGGTCCTATGATTCTGTGATCATCCTTCTCTTCCAGACTGTGTCTTGCAAGACTACCAGGAGCAGCCCAGCACAGCCTTCCCTCCCCTACCAGCTGCAGTTCAGCCATGCTCATGCTTGAGCCATGCTCACACTGGAGCCATGCTGTGTCAATGTCTTGTGCTGCTGCACACCAGGACACGACTCAGGCTGACTCTCAAGCCAGTGGGGAGTTTTCCAAATGATCCTTGCTGCCCTCTTTGCTGTACACAGACAAGCTGACATGATCACACTGTCAAGGCACAGCAGCCTCCTTCCTGCAGAACAACAGAGGTCATTTCACCACTCAAACCACAGTGGCAGCAGAGTGCAGCATGGGGCACGTGTAGGGTGGAAGCAGGGAGGGTCCAGCACCCAGGCCCTTGGGGAGCATCCTTCTAAATACCAGTGACACCCACTCTGGCAGCTCCATTTCTGGGAGCACCCATTACACCCACCCCACTGGTGGTGACCTTGGCTGGGAGCCTGACAGCCAAAGAGGAAGGACATGACCTGCTCCAAGGGCAGCCCAGAGTCTCCCCTCTAACACAGTGATAACAGGAGCCAAAAAAGAGCCTTCTGCACCACATTTCATGGAATAGTATCATAGTATCAGTCAGGGTTGGAAGGGACCACAAGGATCAGCTAGTTCCAACCCCCCTGCCATGGGCAGGGACACCTCACACTACACCAGGCTGGCCAGAGCCTCATCCAGCCTGGGCTTAAACACCTCCAGGGACAGGGCCTCAACCACCTCCCTGGACAACCCATTCCAGGGCTTCACCACTCTCATGGGCAAGAACTTCCTCCTCACCTCCAGCCTGAATCTCCCCACCTCCAGCTTCATTCCATGGATCACAGAATGGCTCAGGTTGGAAGGGACCTCAGAGATCATCTGCTGGAAGGGACCTCAGTGATCATCTGCTGAAAGGGACCTCAGAGATCATCTGCTGGAAGGGACCTCAGAGATCATCTGCTGGAAGGCACCTCAGAGATCACCTACTCCAAGCTCCCTGCCATGGGCAAGGATGCCCCTCAACTAGACTCAGCTGCTCAAGGCCTCATCCTGTCTGGCCTTAAACACCCCCAGGGACACTTCAGGAGACACTTCTCCTTCTTGAGAGCACAGCAGCAGTTTGTCACCACTGAAGGGTTTAGATTTGGTCCCCGAGTCTGTCCCATGCTGAGGTGTTTGGTGTTGGGAACACATTAAAAATGCCAACAGAGGCACTTCCTAGGTGGGCTGAAGGTCATCCCTCTGTGTCTTAATTTAAACTCAAAGCCAGCTTCCTTTCAATGCCTGCCTTGGGCTGGGGCTTATCAATCATTGTCCCTTGTATAAATACCCTCACAGTCTGCCTATACATATTTATGCTGCTCCAACAGGAACTAAGAAGTCATCAATAAAGCACATTATTTCCACAAGTCCAGCAAGAACAGCAGCAGCAGCAGGCACAGGAAAAGACCAACTCTCTGGGGCTTTGGCAGAGCAGGGCTGCTGCTTTTAGCCATGGGTGATATTAGTTGTGGGAGACAGAGCATCCTGCCTGAAATATCAGCCTGGAGAGCTGCAACTGTAGCAGCCTGGTAAATGATGGCCTCCTTGTGCCTTTGCTTTCACCAAGCACAAGAAGAACATGGAACTGATGGAGCAGGTCCAGAGGAGGGCACAAAGATGATCAGAGGGCTGGAGAGCCTCCCCTGGGAGAGCTGCAGCTGTACAGCCTGGAGAAGGATCCAAGGAGAACATAGAGCAGCCTTCCAGGACCTGAAGGGGCTTCAGGAGAGCTGGGGAGGGACTTTTGACAAGGGTTTGCAGTGACAGAAGAGAGGCAATGGCTTTGAGCTGGGAGAGGGGGGATTGAGACTGGAGATTAGGAAAAAACACTGTCCAATGAGGCTGGTGAGACACTGGAACAGGTTGCCCAGGGAGGCTGTGGATGTCCCCTTCCCTGGAAGTGTTGAAATCCAGGTTGGATGAAGCCTTGAGCAACTTGGGCTGGTAGGAGGTGTCCCTGCCCATGGCAGGGGCGTTGGACCTGGATGACCATGTGATTCCTTCCAACCCAAACCATTCCATGAATCTATGAACTCCCTTGGATGGCCACAACATGGATGTTCCAGCCTGTCCCTAGGTCTGAGCTGCGTGTTTGAGTCAGGCTGGGGAGCCGGGGAGGAGAGGAAGCAGCAGGCTGGAGAATAACCTCTGCTCCCTGCAGCTGAGCTGCGGACAGCACTTGGACAGCAGCAGATTTACAAAGCCTCCCTCCGTGTGTCTCGGTGGAGGGCTGTGAGTGACCACACAGCTGAGGCTTGGGCTGTTTCCTCTCCAGAAAGGGGCACCGAGGTCCCCTGGACGCTGACATGGTGCAGTGCTTGCTTTTGGGCCTGATCTCTGGCAGGTGGCTGCTGGCTCTCTGCTGCTCTGGTAGCTGACGTACAAGTCACAGCCAGATTTCCAGGGAGGAGAGGAGCAGGCTGGGTCATGCTGTGGGAGCAAAGATCAGCTCTTACAGCTCTCAGGATTCTCTTCAGTCTCCTCCTCCTCCTCACATTGCTTTTTTCCCCCACACTACACGGTGTTCAGAGCTGGGAACCAGGGAGGCTCTTGCCCTTAAGGTAAGCCTGGAGATTGCTCCTCAGCACAGCTGAGAAAGAGGATTTAGGAGCTCTTGAGACCCCAAGTCCCTTGATCTCCTGCCAGACAGGGAAGTCACCTTTGAACATGTTGTGCAGAAGGATCTGGGCTCCTTTGGCCAGCCTGATCTTCAGTAGGAAGCCTTTTGGATGCCTTTTTGCCCCGATGAATGAGGGCAGTGATGCAGCTTTCCCTTCACTCTTCCCTCCCATCCATTATTAGTTTGTATCTGATGCAGCAAGGCAGAGAAATGCTCTTTCTGCTACAGAGAATCATGCAATCATAGGATCAGAGTGTGTGTTGGCTGGGAAGAGACCTCTCAAGGTCATCCAGTCCACCCCTCTGCAGTCAGCAAGGGACACTGCAGCTAGAGCAGGTTGCTTACAGCCCCAAACAGCCTGACCTGGGGTGGTTCCAGCACGGGGACAGCTCCCACCTCTGGGGCAGCCTGGGCCAGGCTCTCACCACCCTCAGTGTCAAACAGTTCTTCCTTCTCTCCAGTCTTTTAGTTCAAACCATCTCGCCCTTGTCCTGCCCCAAGAGGCCCTGCTCTCTTTGCACCAGGAAAAGAGGGACAGAGCTCTGCTCACGCCGAGATCTTGGGAACAAAGACCATTTCCTCCTGCTGATCCTTGCAGCCCCAGCAAGTCCTGGTCTTTATTAGGAGCCCAGCTTCTGGTGTAATCAAGTTACAGCTTAATGTAGTGATTGCAGGCTGCTGGACTCCAGCTCAAGTGGAGCACATCGTGATGCATTAAGCCTTTCTCCTCAGATAAATAACTGCAGGAGATGTGCTTCCATTACTGCTGCATGCCCTCAGACAGGAATGGCAGAGGGCCTAGGAGAGGATTACATTCTTGCCTAATTCAATAAACAAATGTATAATGATATCTTCTGGGAGCCATCCTGCAGCAAAGAGCAGAGATTTACCTCCCTGCTCCTGAGCTCCAGTGCTGGTAGAACCACCCCACCACCCAGGAAAAGGCTCTTTTGTTTCTGTCCAGGCTTCAAGGTAGGAGGAGAGATTTATCCTCCTTCCCTCCTCATAGCTCTGGGCTAAGCCCAGCTGCCTCACCAATCATCTATTCATGGAGTTTGGGTTGGAAGGGGCCTTTAAAGCTCTTGCTTTCACCATAGAATCCCAGAATAGGTCGGGCTGGAAGGGACCCTTAAGGTTCATCTAAACCAACCCCTCTGCAATCAGCAGGGGCATCCCCAACTAGAGCAGGTTGCTCAGAGCCCCAGACAGCCTGTCTCCATAGGAGAGGTACTCCAGCCCTCTGATCATCTTCATGGGCTCTTCATGAGCTCCTCTTGAGTTCCTCCATCAGGTCCATGTCCTTTTGTGTTGAGGGCTGCCAAGCTGGGCACAACACTGCAGGTGAGGTCTCAGCAGAGCAGAGGGACAGAATCCTCTCTCTCATCTGCTGGCCTCACTGCTTTTGATGCAGCCCAGGCTGGCACTGACCATCTGGGCTGCAAGCACCCATTGCTGGCTCCAGGGACAGAGCAGAAGGTCCCCATTTGAATTCAGTTCCCCAGCAGCTCTGGTCAGATTGCTGCAGGAGATCAGTGTGTGGTTAGGGTCATGAAGAGGCAATAGGGGCTGATGCCTTCCCCCAGGAGAATTTCATGAAGTCTGCTGCTTCAACACCCAGCTCTGCACACTCTAAATATAGGCTGTGCTTTATGGAGGGAGAAGAGGCAGGGATGTCCTTCATTGAGATACAAAGCAGAGCTCTCAGCAGCAGAGCCTCCCAGGCAGCAATCCATCCAGCTGCCACAGGCAGCTCTGAAACCAGCTGCTGCTTGGTGGGGGAGAAGAACACAGTCACTGCTGTGGTCTGCCTTGTGTCCAGTTCTATTCATGAGCATCTGTCCCTTGTCTCTGCAGGAGAAGGCCTGGCTGGCCTCAGGAAGGGAAGGAAAACCTTGTTGGTGATGCTCCCAGGGGAAATTCTGGGATATTTCAGTTTAAACTTCAAGTTCTTGTGGTCTCCTGGCGAACAAAAACAACACATGGTGTGCTCTTAAGCTGCCCTTTCCCATTCCATAGACTCAACCAGGTTGGAAAAGACCTCAGAGATCATCAAGGCCAACCTATTACCTCATACCTAACACCTCCTGACAACTAAACCATGGCTTATACAGGAGCTGCTGGGGAAATGGCCTTGAGGGGCTGGCTGAGAGGCTGCCTTCTCCTTCCTGCAACAGCAAACAAGGGCTGCTTGTGACCCCCCCCTCCCCATTGCTGCCTGCCAAGCACTTACAGCTGAGTGGCAAAGGTAAGGGGATCTTGGGGTGGGGGGAGGGCTCCCACATGCTTTCAGATGCTGCCAAAGATCAAAGGGATGATGAGGAATGAGGACACCACACTACATTTCCACATAGGTGACGTCTGAATGGGCATTGTAATGGCTTTCCAGGCTCAGCATTTCTTCTGTCTAATGGCTACGTGTCTGTGCTGAGCTCCTACCTCGGCCTCAGGGAAGCTGAAGTAGTAAGTAGAACAAGTAGAATCATAGATTGTCAGGGCTGGAAGGGACCTCAAGAGTCAGCCAGCTCCAACCCCCCTGCCATGCCCAGGGACACCTCACACCACAGCAGGTTGCTCACAGCCACAGCCAGCCTGGCTGCAAACACCTCCAGGCAGGAGGCTTCCACCACCTCCCTGGGCAACCTGTGCCAGTCTCTCACCACCCTCCTGAGGAAGAACTGCTTCCTAACATCCAATCTCAATCTCCCCATTTCTAGTATTGCTCCATTCCCCCAGTCCTGTCACTCCCTGACACCCTCAGAAGTCCCTCCCCAGCTTTCTTGGAGCCCCCTTCAGATAGGGGAAGGCCACCATTAGGTCCCCTCAGAGTCTTCTCTTCTCCAGACTGAACAACCCCAACTCTCTCAGTCTGTCCTCATAGGAGAGGAGCTCCAGCCCTCTAATCATCCTCATGGCCCTTATGAGGAGCACTTGAAGGGGTTAAGGGTTGGGCTGGATGATCTGAAAGGTCTTTTCCAACCAGACCAATTCTGTGACTGTGATGTCATCCAACTGGGATTGTTTAGTCTCAAGAAGAGGAGGCTGAGGGGAGACCTCATTGCTCTCTACAGCTACCTGAAAGGAGGTTGGAGCCAGTAGGTGTTGACCTCATCTCCGTAGTATGAAAGGGTGGAACAGGAGGAAATGGCCTCAGGTTGCTCCTGGAGAGGTTTGGATTGGATATTAGGAAAGAATTCTTTACTGCAAGAGTGATCAGGCATTGGAACAGTGGAGTCACCACCCCTGGAGGTGTTCAAGAAACTTACAGACAGGGTGCTTGGGGCCATGGTTTAATGCCCATGGTGGTGTTGGGTGGATGGGTGGACTGGATGACCTCAAGGCTCTTTTCCAACCAAAGCCACTCTGTGGTATCAGAGCAGCAGCACTGCCACCCCTTTGAGAGCCCTGCTCTCTCCTCCCAGTGCAGGCAGAGGCGAGGCAGAGTGCTGGACTCGGCAGGGTGGCTCTCCTGTGGCAAAGCCCTGAGTGTTCCTTCAGGGCTTCTTTCTCCCCCAGAAGAAAGGAAGCAGTTCAACAGGAAACTAACTCATAGAAAGGAATCAGCAAGCGTGAAAATGCTCAGCTGGGCAGAGGGCATCACACCGTGGGCTGAGAACTGGCCACAAAGCCTCTCTGGATTAAAACAGGGTCCCTACCCCTGCTACACTCAGCAGAACTGTAAACTGCTTGGACAAGTGGCCTGGGAGCCCTTTCCCAGCCTTAATGATCCTGTGAAGTGTTCCAGGAATATTCAGCTCAAATTTATGGATGCCTGGTACCTGGCTGAAGGCAGCCAGGAGTCTAAGCTGTTCAGCTGATTCACAAGCCCTGTGGTCATCTTGGTGTCACCTGAGAGCTGGGCAGCGGCCAAAGGACTTAGCTGAGGTCATGGGGAGGGTCCCTGGCAGAGCACAAGCTTCTGACCGCGTTAGCCTGCTGGGAAGTGTTCTGCTTCCACGCCGCCAGGCTGCCTCTGAGCACAGCTGCAGCCTTGGCTGATGGCTCATTTAGGAGCAGTAATTTTCCCACTGCACAACAGGCAGATGTATTTGCCTTGCTGTTATGATCACACTCGTAGGTGACAGTAATAAAACAGCCATGGTCATATTTCAGCTGGCTGAGAAGGAGGAGAAAGTACCTGAAATGAAACCTTTCTGCCTCCTGAGCAAGCCTTCTGGGGTGATACTCCAGGTGAGACAGCAGCTCACCCCCCCAGCTGGCAGAGCCTTTGCTGACAGACAGGCTGGCCCTTTCCAAAGCACCCCATGAACAGGAAAACCTCACAGCAGAGGTAAACTGGGACACAGCAGAGTGATGGCTACCAGTGCAGGTATGGTTCCTTCAGGTGGCTGTGCTGAAGCCACACAAACCCTGGATGGTTCCTTCAGGTGGCTGTGCTGAAGCCACACAAACCCTGGATGGTTCCTTCAGGTGGCTGTGCTGAAGCTACCATAGACTCATGGAACTGTTTAGACTGGACAATGGTGTCACCATTCTCTGGCTTGTCCAACTGCCAGGGGCTTCATCACCTTCATGGAAATGAATCTGATACAATGATGTTAGGAAGAAGTTCTTTGTCATGAGGGTGGTGAGAGCCTGGCACAGGTTGCCCAGGGAGGTGGTGGAAGCCTCCTGCCTGGAGGATTTTGCAGCCAGGCTGGATGTGGCTGTGAGCAACCTGCTGTAGTGTGAGGTGACAGGCTGGACTTGATGATCTTTGAGGTCCCTTCCAATCTTGGTGATTCTGTGACTCTGTCTCCCTGGCCATGGCAGGGGGGGTGGAACTGGAGGATCCCTGAAGTCCATTTCCAACCCTGACAATTCTCCGGTTCTAAAACCTCAGCATTCCTCTGGCAGGGGTGCTGGCAGCAAGGAGGAAAGCTGGAGCTGTGCTGCGTGGTGGTATTATGATTAGCAAGGTGTGGACTAGCAAGAACCCATGGGAACAGAAAAAAAAACCCCTCCTTAGCACCCTGCTGAGGTGCTGAGAGATGGCAAAGCTGACCTGCACGCTCCCTGCGGTCCCCACCCTTACCCCCTGAGGCAATCCAGGTTGCAAACCTCAAAGGCCAGCTGGCATCTGGGAGGAGAACTGTTGCTGCCAGGTGAACTCCTTGGCACCACCAGCAAAGGCAAAGTTTATTTGGGGGAGGGAGGGAAAGCACCACCACCTTTCCGAGGGGAAAGGCAGGCTGAAAAGGAAGCTCTCTGTCAACGTGGGACCGGCGCAGACTTCCCTCAACGCTCATCCGAGGAGAAGAGACATTTACCCAACACACCTTCCATACCCCAGAGGCAGTGCAATCACTGCAGCTCAAACAAGCAGCACACACACACCCCACCAAAAAAATAGAAGCAGCAACTCATAAAAAATGAAATAAAGCTTAAAAATGCCTGGAGAACAGCTCTGGGGAGACTTTGCACGGTGCTCACCAGGGAAAAAGATGAGAAGAGTTCTTATGCCACTGAAGTTGTCTCTTTATTTTGCCTCTTGCAAACAGTAAACCCTGAATCCTGCAAAGGAGGGAAGCTGGGAGAGGAGAGAAGCAGTTTCCTTAAAGTTTGGAGCTGTTCACTGAACGCTTCCAGGACTGGAAGTGGCAATCGGAGAAGCCAAGTGAAAAGTGATGAAGCTGCACCTCAGAGCCCTGAGCCAGGTGCTCACAGGTCGTGCCTGGGGCTGGGTCATCACTAAAGGCATGTGAAGCTGCTTAACAGCAAGGTAGAGCTCATCCCATTTTTCCAAGCAGTTGTGTGTCATGAATGACATCATGCAACCAGAGACTCACAGAATGGGTTGGAAGGGATCCCCAAAGATCATCTAGTCCAATCCCCCTGCAGTTCAGCAGGGACATCCTCCACTAGATCAGGTTGCCTGGATCCTTTCTGAGCCTGATCTTGAATATCTTCAAGGATGGGGCCTCAGCCACCTCCCTGGGCAACCTGTTCAGTGTTCCACTCCCCTTGGGAGGTGGTGGAGTCACCAACACTGGAGGTGTTTAGGAAGAGACTTGATGGGGTGCTTGGTGCCATGGTTTAGTTGATCAGGTGGTGTTGGATGATTGGACTTGATGATCTCAAAGGTCTCTTCCAACCTGGTTAATTCTATTCTTGTTCCTAACATCCAACCTAAACCTGCTCTTCTCTGATATAAAACCATTGCCCCTTCTTACTGGGAGCAGCTGGAGTGCTTTAAATCTTGTCTCCCCAGCTCTTCATGAGCTAAAGATTTTGGGGTGATAACTGCCCAATGCAGTTCTCTGTATCTGACTTTGTCTCAACCTCACCCAGCTAACCTGTAGCTGATGTCAGCTGTCAGCACAGGGTCATGCGAACTCGTAATGGCCTCAATATTACTGTGCAATTTTCCTCTCCTCCTGCAAGCTCTCCCTGTGATTCCCAGAGCAGGACTGAACACCACATTTAGGCTGAAGAATAGAGCCTTCCAGCCAAAGCTTAAAACACAGGAGTGGGGGGGAAAATGCTATCAATAAAAGCACATCCCCCTCACCTCCTCTTTCTGCATTACTGAAACAGCAGAGATCAGAATCGATGTGACAACCCTGGCCAGAAAGTTGAGACAAGGAGAGAGGGGAAGGAGATTAAAAGGGAGAAAAGGTGGAAGTATTTCTGCTGAATGTGCTGGAAGAGGTGCATCAAAGGAGATTGCACTGAGCCCACGTCTCCAGCACCTTTCAGGTTCCACAAGGTCGCGAGCACCTCGACGGCCAGAAGCCAAATGGACTTGAAAGATTTCATCACAAAGCACACAGCTGCTGCTTAGAAGGTCTGGGTTTGCTCCTGGAGTCAACCTGGACTCTGCAATTAGCTTTATCAAGCTTGAACTCCCTCTGCCTGTTGTCACATCAGGCGATGATGAGCTCCCTGGCCTGAGTCCTTGCCACAGGGTAGCTAGTGCCTTGGAGGAGCTCTGAAATGACTGCTTGATCACTTCATGGCTGAAGGTGCTTGCCCATGGACACACCATCAGAGGAGCAGCACTTCTCCATCTCTGAATAATTCATCTTTGTGTGTGTGTGTGCTTTCCACATTTGTTCTTTCCGTCACTGAATCTTTTACGGAAGAGGTTTCCCTGAATCGTTCATTTCACAGTCATAGATTCATGCAATGCTGTAAGCTGGAAGGCCCTTTGAAGAGCAGCCAGTTCCAACCCCAGGGACACCTCCCACCAGCCCAGGTTGCTCAGGGCCTCATCCAACCTGGCCTTGAACACCTCAGGCAGGGCACAGCCACAGCCTCCCTGGGCAACCTGTTCCAGTGTCTCCCCACCCTCACTCTCAAGAATTTCTTCCTCATCTCCAGTCTCAGTATTCCCTCTTCCAGCTCAAAGCCAGAGCAGGGGACAAGACCCCAGTGCTGAAGGCAATGTTTGCAGCTTCTGCTACTTCTTGCTTGAGTAACAGCAGAACCACCACCCTAGGACATGTCCAAGGAGGACAGGCAAGGAGCAGGGACTGGGGGGCTGCTGCTCAACCCTGGCACTAAGAGCAGAGAACAGATTCCAACATGAGCATCTGAGCAGCACATCAAGGGCAGGGCTGCAGAAGGCTTCCAAAAGCACAGCTGATGCAAGGCACCAGGCAGACAGCAGGTCCTTCCTGCACCATCTGCCTGCTCCCTGCCTCTCCAGGCTCAGCAACTTGGGCAGGAGAAGCCACCCATCTTCTGCTGACTGGCACCTTAGGCATGGATAGAAACAACCATGCCCTGAGAAGAGCTGGCAACAAGGCTGCGGTTCTGGTCCAGCTGAGAGCATGGAAGGTGCTTCCCATCCCTCAGTCTCCACTAAGATGATTTGTCAGAGGCAGTTACAGCCTTCATGTCTTCACTGTTAGGGAAAGGAGGTCCAGGCATTGGCACAGGCTGCCCAGGGAGGTGGGGGAGTCACCATCCAGGGAGGTGTTCATGAAGCGTGTGGCCACGGCACGTTGGGATATGCTTTAGTGGCCACGGTGGTGCTGAGATGATGGTTGGACTCAGTGATCTCAGAGGGCTTTTCCAACCAAGACAATTCTGTCCTTCTATGGTTCTGTGAATTCCTCTGGGCATGGAAACATTGCTGGAATGATATCTGCAGAGGGAGCTGAAAGGCCACTAACAGTCAGCCCTGGCTCAAGCAGCTCTCCTGCACTTCTAGAGCATCTTTGGTGCTTCCAGGTTCTGCAAAGCCAAGGGCATGTCCTAAACCCAGTGACATCAGTGGGTGTCTTCTGCAGCACGCTTCAGGAGTGATCCCATCAGCCACCAGTGGTTTCCACATTGGGGTTCTATAGAGCTGGGGCTGGACCTAGAATGGGCAGCACATGTGACATTTCCCAGCTCTGGAAAGAAGCCCAAGGTCCTGTAAAGGAGATGGGAGAGGAAGAGTATGGAGTGGAAACCTACCCAGGGTGCACAGTACATGTCAGGGATTTAGTCAGCTTGGTGTGGGTGGACTTGCCTCTGGCATCTGCTTGTGACCAGATCATCTTCGCTCCAGACGCCGGAGACACGGCTGGATGAGCTCCTGGTCCAGCATGGCTGCCCTAGCAGTACACCTTGTGAGCTTCAAGCAGCACATATGAGAAGGACTCAGAGGTCAAAATTCATCCAAGGGGCAGTGGAATCTGAGCCCTTGCCCAAGGAGTTCCACCAACCAGGGCTCTGGTAACCCCAACCCAGCTTTAGCCTTCTGCTTGAGTAAATTCCTGACAAGCCCCTGGTGCCACTGTTCCATTGTACAGGGCAGAACCATTACTATGAGCTGCTTCATCCACCCCTCTTGGCCCCAGCTTGATCATCACCACCAGCAGCATGATCCCCCTCCCTCCATATCACACCCACAGTGGGAGCTGCTCTGTCAAGTGCTCTCAAGGGAACATCACCAAGGGTCCACTCTTTTCCTCCCCTGCTGCAGGCTGGACATGTTTGTGTCACCCCAAAATCCCATTAATTGAAGCCACCATCTCACCAAGCACCCCCTCAGCTCCCTCCTGGGCTTTCTTCACAGAGACCTGCTCCACGGGATGGGGGGCACCGAGCCATCAAAGCCCACAGCCCTCTTTCCTCCCGTGCTCAGGGGAAGCACAGCCGAGAGTGTAAATCGTCCTGGGGACACCATCAGAGGGGCTGACCCTGAGATCCCTGCAGAAAGCTTTTGAAGTGGGTAATTAGCTTTGATTAAAAGCCTTTTGCTGTGGCAGAGGCTCCTGTGATTTGCCTGGAGGGGACAGAAAAAGAGGAAGGAGCAGATGTCTGCGTTGGCTCCTCGCAGCCGGGGTGGGATTTCATCCTCTTTCGACTGCCTGCTGTTGGGTCTCAAAGCAAAGATGCCACAGCTCTGCTGGCCTGCATCCCCTCCCCAGCCCCTGCAAACGGCTGCAGGGACAGGAAGGTGACTGCAAACCATGCTGGAAGGGTCACCAACTACTGTGAGATAAATGCTCTCACCCACCCTTCGGTGTGACTGCTGCATGCATGGGGAAGTGTCCCCCTGGACTCAGCACTGGTGAGGTTACACCTGGAGTACTGGCTTCAGTTTTGGGCTTCTCACTCCCAGAAGGACCTTGAGGGACTGGAGCAGGTCCCAGGAAGGGCAACAAAGCTGGGGAATGGTGTGGAGAAGAGGGCTGGGGAGGAGCAGCTGAGGGAGCTGGAGAAAAGGAATCTGAGGGGAGACCTGATTGCTCTCTACAGCTCCCTGAAAGGAGGCTGGAGTGAGGTGGGAGTTGGGCTCTTCTCCTCAGTAACAAGTGATAGGAGGAAATGGCCTCAAGTTGCACCAGGGGAGGTTTAGGTTAGACCTCAGAAGAGAATTCTCAAGCAGTGGCACAGGCTGCCCAGGGAGGTGGTTGAATCCCAATCTCTAGAGGGGTTTCAAAGAGGCAGAGATGTGGCTAGAGTTTAGCACCAGCCTTGGTGGAGTTAATATAATGGTTTGACTCAATGAAAGTCTGAAAGGTCTTTTCAAACCCAAACTATCCTGTAATAGACCCAAGAGCTCCTAGAGCTAACCCAAATGTAGAGGAGCATCCATGGCCAGAGCACAGGGTGGGGCTGAGCAGTGAGTCCTTCATCCTCTGCTGCTGCCTGCAACAGTGGGAGGGAAACAGAGGCAGCATCTCTGTGGCTCTCTGCCACCAGATTTGGAGTAATAGGGGCCAGCCACTTGTCTGTGAGGCAAAGAACCCCAAGCTCATGAAGCCCTTTGTTACCTCTGGCTGCGAGCAGTGATTGTTTTTATTGGTCCTATTACGGAGCTGCAGCCTTTGGAGCCCTCAAGACAATTCCCCCAAAATTCAGCCAGCAAACCAAGAGCTGCAGAAGGTAACCACAAATCCAATTCCATGGTGCTGCTGGGACCACCCCTGGGAGAGGACATAACTCAGTCATTTCCCTGCTATTGCTCCCAAATTAAAATGAATTGATCCCTCCACTGTCAACTTGTTTATCATGGCTGCAGGCTGTCAATACACAGCAAGGTCCTCAGGGCTCCTCCTGCTTGGAGAAACTTGATCTGACTTTGAGATCATGACAAGAGCTTAAATAATCCCTCTCCATAGTGTCTGTCTTCAAATCCAGCTTTGCAGGTACATCCCATAAACCCCAGGGCTCCTGGAGGCTTTCTGACCTTGCTCCCAAGCAGGGAGCAGGATAAAACCCAGGGAATGCAGCAAGCCACAAAAAACCTGGTGAAGGGTCTGGAGAAGAGGAGCTGAGGGAACTGGGGCTGTTTGTTCTGGACAACAGGAGGCTGAGGGGAGAGCTCATTGCTCTCCACAGCTCCCTGAAAGGAGGTTGGAACCAGACCAGATGGGAGTTGGTCTCTTCTCCCAAGTGATAGGATGAGAGGAAACGACCTCAAGTTGCACCAGGGGAGATTTAGGTTGGGTATTAGAAGAAACTTCTTGACTGAAAGGATTCTCAAAGCCTGGCACAGGCTGCCCAGGGAGGTGGTTGAATCCCCATGCCTGGAAGTGTTTCAAAGAGAACAGCAAACATGCCTTGGCTCAACACAAGGCTGAGCTGCTTTGTGATCTGGTGTTTCTGTGTGTCAGTAGAGAACAGTCTCAAGCTGTGCCAGGAGAGGTTTAGGCTGGATGTTAGGAAGAAATTCTTCATAGAAAGAGAGGTTGGCCATTGGAATGTGCTGCCCAGGGAGGTGGTGGAGTCACCATCCCTGGAGGTGTTTAGGAAGAGACTGGATGGGGTGCTTGGTGCCATGGTTTAGTTGATTAGATGATCTCAAAGGTCTCTTCCAACCAGCCAAGACACCACCCAGAGGAGCTCAGCCCCAGTGAGAACCCCAGCCAGCACCCGTGCAGGAGATTGGAGTAGTCATCAATCCTTGCCCTAACAACCGGGGGGCCACCAGGCCCCCCGGCCTTTGTTGTCACCACCACCATCACCCAGTGTGCACCAAGGGCACTCACCAGCGATGAGAGGAGGATCCTCAGCCCAGATGGGCTCAGCTTAGGGCTGCTGCCCTTCCTGGGGGGGATTAAATAGGGCAGTGGGTGGGGAGGACCAAGTGGCCACAGCTGGGGTGGGAGGAGACTCCAACAGAGCCCAGGTGCTCTGGGTTTGGGGGGAAAAAGGGAGAAAATGGGGTGGAAAAGGGGCAGGCTGTGAAACCAGAGTTGATAAGAAAGAATGGACAATAAAGTCACATTCAAATATGAACTGTTGGCTTTTAGTGATTGCTGGAGGCTTCATGTGGCTGCTTTCAGGAGGTTCCACTCCTCTTGGGTATTAGATAATTGATTGACAAACCCAGACACGGCTGTGATAGGCCAGTATTAAGTTCAATAAACAAGAACCCCACACAGCTTCTGCTAAGGTAACTGTACAGTGGTATCATCTCAGCAAACTCTTGATCTCAACCCAGAGGGGGTTTTAGGAGTTGTTTTCCCACCCAGCTGTGTTGGGAGGAGGGGGCTTGCTTCTGAGAGCAGGCTGTGTGAAGCCACAACACTGCTGGGCTGAAGAGGAGCCAATGGGTTCAGCTGGCAGAGTTGAACTCTCCTACAGCTCAACAGGAACAGTCCATGCCACAATGAGCCCTGTGGTCTCTCCTGTGTGAGTGTGGAGACAATAGGAGTATGAGATGGAAACCTTTTGTTCTACAGGCACAAGTGCATGAGTTACAAAGAGCAGCAAAGAGAAGAGAGAGTTCTTCCAGCAGGAGAGCTGCACTGGTCTACTATGAGAGGTTCCCTGGTCCTGGTACATGGGCAGCAGATCCAAATTTGAGTAGGGGAGTATCTGGTCAAGACACTTAGCAACTGGCCATTGGGATGTGCTGCCCAGGGGGGTGATGAGTCAAGTGTTTAAAAAGAGGCTGGATGGGGCACTTGGTGCCATGGTTTAGTTGATGAGATGGTGTGGGGTGACGGGTTGGACTCGATGATCTCAAAGGTCTTTTCCAGCCTGGTTGATTCTGTGATTCTGTGAGATGTGCTGCTGAGGTCCATGGTTTAGCACCAGTCTTGGTAGAGTTAGAGAATGGTTGGACTCAATGATCTTGAAGGGCTTTTCCATCCAAGGTGGTGAGGACCAGTGGAGCAGCCAGGAAGGGAGAGAGAGAGGAGCGTGAGGTGGGGAAGGAGCTGCTCTGCACCACGATGCAGCACTGCTGGGGATGTTCCTGTTAAGGGAGTTTTGCTTCCTTCTCTGTTCCATTTGATACCATGGCCTCACTGATGCTACAGCTGCCCAAGGGAGCACAGCAGCCTGCAGAGCCTCCTCTCCAACAGCCAACAAGCCAATAAGGCAGAGTGGCTCCTCCAGCTGACGGAGACCCTGGTTCCACCCTCAGCCCTGCTCCAGCTGCAGCAGGGATTCAGAGAGGTGTTTTCATGCCCTGCTGAGCAAACTGTCAACTCAGAATATCAACTTCATCACAAACAAAACACTTCAAAAAGCTTCTGGGATTCATCCAGAGGCAGAACAGAGCCAGGACAGTAGCACATGAAATGAAAATACAACTGGGAGATGTGACCTCTGGGCAGCTTTGGAAGGGCAGGAGACAGCCAGCTCCTGCTGAGCTCAGTGGGAGTTGCTGTCTCTTGCTGTGTGTTTAACCTCTGGTTTGGGAAGGAAGGAAATGTTTTGCTCTGAGCAGGCTGCTTATCCCTATCATTTAGTTGGAGAAAAACACTTCTCAGTACCATAAGTTGCCTGCAACCTACCTGGTCCCTTCCTGGAAACTGAGAAAAGAACAAGCCTTCAAAATAGTGGCCCTGGAAGAGTTAGATAATGGTTGGCCTTGATGCTCTCAAAGCTCTTTTCCAAGCATAGTGGTTCAGTGATTCTGTGATTTGTTTGGGGCTCTGAGCACCCTGCTCCAGTTGCAGATGTCCCTGCTGACTGCAGGGGGGTTGGACTGGGTGACCTTTAAAGGTCCCTTCCCAGACAAATTGTTCTCTGTTGTTATAACACTGCGATGTTAAGACCCCAGGGAAGGTCCTTCGGATGCCCCAGCCAGCACATCCTCACCCATGAGGTGGCTCACCCATGGAGATAACCTGAGCCCACAGAAAGAGTCTTTGTTCCATGAGGAAGGAGACCTCTGTGCAGCGATTAACTGCAGCTCTAGCAGCCAACAGGAAATGCTGACACGCCAGGCAGGCTCCTCCACTAGTAAGAGCTGCCCAGAGGCTGAGGCTCTCTGTTAGTAACAAGCACCATGAGGTGGGCACAGCACCCTCAGAGTTCCCAGAATCCCAGAGTGTTAGGGGTTGGAAGGGACCTCTGGAGGTCATCCAGTCCAACCCCTTTGCCAGAGCAGGATCACCCAGGCAGGTCACACAGGATCACATCCAGGGGGGACTTGATGGCTCCAGAGGAGATTCCACAAGCTCTCTGGGAGGCCTGCTCCAGGGCTCCAGCACCCTCAAAGGGACAAAGATTTCCCTCCTGTTCCCATGGCACCTCCTCTGCTCCAGCTTGGCCCCAGTGCCCCTTGTGCTGCCCTTGGACATCACTGAGCAGAGCCTGGCTCCATTCCTGCACATCTATCCCCAGCAATGAGGGCAGCTCTCAGGCTCCTCTGCTCCAAGCCCCAGCTCCCTCAGCCTGGCCTCACAAGCAGACATTCCACTGCCTGCAGCAGCTTTGTGGCTCTGTGCTGGACTCTTTCAAGCAGTTCCCTGAGGTCCTTCTTGACCTGAGTGGCCCAGGACACAATACTCCGGATGCAGCCTCACTAGGGCAGAGTAGAGGGGCAGGGGAACCTCTCTTGACCTATTCAGCACACCCCAGGATGCCATTTGACTTCTTGGCCACGAGGGCACATTGGTGGCTCATGGCCATCCTTCTACCTGCCAGGACCCCCAGAGTTCCCAAGAGCTAATCCCCATCAGGACCCCCTGGCACGATGGGTGCCCAGGGTTTAATCACCCCATGCAGTGGCACCAGCAGAAGGCTCTCCCTCCATGGGTAATCTCAGCCTTAGGGCACCCAGAAAACACTTCAAACACCTGCCCTTGTTCAGCCTGGCTGCTGAGAAAAGCTTCATCTAGAGGTCCCTCTTCCCATATTCCACTGGGAAACTGCCCTTGGGCACATCCTGGCTGTGGCTTTGTTTGACTTTCATACTCTGCCCTAAAGAAGAAGAATCTTCTTTGATCTTTTCCTCCACGATACCCATCCAAGGTTTATGAGACCCTGCAGCCCCCAGCCTTCTGATTACACCTGGTCTGTCTGCCCAGCCTGCCTCCACCCCCAGGAGCAGCAGCCAGGACCCTCTTCATAGACATACATCTGATGCACTGAGGAGAGCAGCAGCCCGGTCCAGGCAGCTCTGTTAAAATGCAAATATCCAGGTAAGGAGCTGGGCATGAAGGAATCACTGGTGGGAGAAAGGGACTCAATGCAGCACCTGGAATCAGCTGGCAGAGACAGCTGCTGGTGGGAGTAACCCAGGTAAGTCTGGCTGCCAGCACCAGTGCGTTGGGTCAGATCCTGGGAGCCATCTGGTCTGATCCTGGCTCTGAGAGTCACCCAGCAGGCTGTGGACAGGGCAGTGGTGCTCCCTTTCCAGAATCATTTCAATCCCCAGCAGTTTTTAAGGCAGAGTTGCTATTCCTGTGCTGAAACCCTTGAGGCTATTCTCCCAGCACCTCATCTGATTGGTTTTGAATTCAAAGACATTTTCAGCCTCTGTAACATCCTGCAGCAAGGAGTTCTACCAGATAACACTCCTCACACAAGGAACAGCCTCCTGTTGTTCATCTGAACTTTCTTCTTCTACTGGGAACGGGCCATGAACAACAGCCCCTTGTTCAGCTTCCCCCACACTCCATCCCCTGCCCCAGCTCCCTTTCAATGCACACTTTGCATGGCAGTGCCAAAAAAAAGAGGGTCATGAAGTCCTGTGCCAACATCCCCCCTCTCAGAGCGAAATCCCATCCAGGACAATGCATTATTGATCAGGAAAGGGGAGAGGAGGTGACATTCAAACCCCACAGCCCTTACAAAAGCACCCACAGCCGCCAGGGTTTCCATTTCCCCCGAGGTATCTGCTCCATCTCTGGCCAGTTCCTTCCCCAGCAGCAGGTAGAGAGGCTGAGGATGCAGGATGGAGAATCAGCAAAAGGTCAAGTGCTGTGCTGTGCTGTGCCAGCCCAGCTGGCATCAGCCATCCTCAGCTGCAAGGCTGCTTGCTTGGCTGTTCATCCAGCCAGACAAAAGGTTATTAAGGCTTTAGCAAAGCTCAGAAATTCATCTGCCAAGCTCTTGGTCCAGAAGTTCCACATGCAGCAGGATAAAAGGGTTAATTAACCATTGGTGGCCATGAGTGAACAGAGGCATGGAGGCTGTATCACAGAATCACAGAATTACAGAAAGGTATGAATTAGAAGGACCTCGAAAGCTCATCCAGTCCAACCCCCCTGCCAGAGCAGGATCACCCAGGGCAGGGCACACAGGAGCATGTGCAGGTTGGGTTGGAAGCTCTCCACACAAGGAGACTCCACAGCCTCTCTGGGCAGCCTGCTTCAGGCCTCCAGCACCCTCACACCAAACAAGTTTCTCCTCCTGTTCAGGTGGTACCTCCTGGGTTCCAGTTTGTGCCCGTTTCTCTTGTCCTGTCCCTGGGCACCACTGGCAAGAGTCTGGCCCAGCCTCTTGCCCCTCACCCTTTAGCTCTTGCTGAGCATTGCTCAGATCCCCTCTGGGGCTGCTCTTCTCCAGGTTCACCAGCCCCAGGGCTCTCAGCCCTTGCTCCTCACAGAGCTGCTCCAGGTCCCTCAGCATCTTTGTGGCCTCCATTGGACTCTCTCCAGTAGTTCCCTGTCCCTTTTGGACTGGGGACCTAAACTGCTCTCACCCTGCACCCCTCAGCCTCTTCCCCAACACCAAGCCCTGGCTTTCTGCAGAATAGCATAGCATAGCATAGCATAGCATAGCATAGCATAGATAGCACAGAATAGAATAGAATAGAATAGAATAGAATAGAATAGAATAGAATAGAATAGAATAGAATAGAATTAACCAGGTTCGAGATCATTGAGTCCAACCGACCACCCAACACCATCTCATCAACTAAACCATGGCACCAAGTGCCTCATCCAGTCTCCTGTTAAACACCTCCAGGGATGGTGACTCCACCACCTCCCTGGGCAGCACATCCCAATGGCCAAGCTCTCTTTCTGGGAAGAATTTCTTCCTAACATCCAGCCTAAACTTCCCCTGGCACAGCTTGAGACTGTGTCCTCTTGTTCTGGTGCTGGTTGCCTGGAAGAAGAGACCAACCCCCACCTGGCTACAACCTCCCTTCAGGTAGTTGTAGAGGGCAAGAAGGTCTCCCCTGAGCCTCCTCTTCTCCCGACTAAGCAACCCCAGCTCCCTCAGCCTCTCCTCACAGGGCTGTGCTCCAAACCCCTCCCCAGCTTTGTTGCCCTCCTCTGGAACGAGGAGGAGGCTCTCAGCAGCAGGAGGTTCTGGTGTCATCAGGCTGATGGTTTTCCCACACAGCAGATGGCTGTGCTGCATGGATGAGGGCTGGAAAAGATCCCCCATGGCTGGCTGGGTCTGCAGAGAAACTCCTTCCTCAGCACTTCATTATGGAGCTGATAAATAAAAGTAATTGTCGCACAATTAAGTTTCCCATCTCCTCCAACTCCTTAATCACATCAAGATTAATTATGAGCCCTCTTATTGTTTTGCTTTATGGCTTTCAGTTGTTTGCCTGGTCTCGTGGAGCCGCTCTGTAGATGAGAGGAGGCTTTGAAGCGGCTTAAATGTGAGGGCCCAGGCAGCAGCTCCGCCGACGCTGCCTCCTCTTAAGAGCCAGCTTCATCTTCTCATCGGGGCTGGGGGGGGGTTCTGAAGTCATTTAATTGCAATCTAATCTCCCCTGCTTTCTCCTCTAATGTATTGCAGCGCAGTTCACGGGGGTTGCATCTGCCAATTCATTACCAGGCTCTGTGGTATTGGCATCTTGCTTCAGGGAGATGCAGGTACTGGGATCTTTCGTGCTTTGAGGGTTTCTTAATGAGATTTAGTAATTTTTAGGGGCTGTGGGCTGGGAATTGTGATATTTTTATTTCTTTTTACTTCAGGGCAGCTTTGGGGAATTTTTTCCCCTCCTCCCCCCTTCTTGAATGTTCCTGATGATGTGGAGAAATCGAGGTGGGGGAAAATCAACAGGGACCGGCAGCAGCGTTTGGAAGCGGAGCAACACGAAGCTCCCTCTTGGCTCCTCAGCTCACCAGGATTAAAAGTCAGGAGACTTCCCTGGTTCCAAACCTGAAGCCTTTTTGGCAGGTTGATGGTTTGCTGCTTTTCCTTTTTCCTCAAGAAGCATCTGCTGTAGGAGTTTCGCTGCCAGCTGGTTTTGCTGCTGTCACACCCAGTAGCCAGAGAAAGCATCTGAGGGAGCCTGCCCACACGTGGCACATGGCATCCCTGTGTTATGAGATCACAGAATCAAAGCCCTGTAAGATCACTGAGTCCAACCATCAGCCCAACATCACCATGGCCACTAGACCATGTCCCCAAGTGCCATGGCCACAGGTTGAACACCTCCAGGGATGGTGGCTCCAGCACCTCCTTGCCTGTTCCAGTCCCTGACCACTCTTGCAGCAAAGAGATTTTTCCTAATACCCAACCTAAACCTCCCCTGGTGCACTCTGAAACCATTTTGTCTCATTTTATCCCTTCATAGTATCATCATAGTATCAGTCAGGGTTGGGCAGGGACGCCTCAGATTAGATCAGCCTGGCCAGAGCCTCATCCAGTCTGGTCTCAAACACCTCCAGGGACAGGGCCTCAACCACCTCCCTGGACAGCCCATTCCAACTTGCTGCCAGGCAGGAGACCAGTTGGTCTCCTCACTCCAGCCTCCTTTCAGGGAGCTGTAGAGAGCAATGAGGTCTCCCCTCAGCCTCTGTGAAAGCTTTGGAAAAGGCCAGGTTGGGATGCAGCTCCCAGCATTTGGCTCTCACTCCAAAAGCAACCTAACACTGGCCATGAGCATAGCTGAGGGATGGATAACTGCCTCTTAATGATGCCTCAGCCCTCTCCCCATAACCATGCTGAAGTCAACTGCAGCCTTTTCCTGCTTCCCCTTCACTCTTTTGCCTTGAGCTCGCCACTTCACCTCTTTTCACCTTGCCTACCAAGCAAATCACGAAGACCCAACATGCAGGCAACCACGAAACCAGGCTTTGAGAGACAATTAAAACCCTTCCACTTAAAAGCACTTGAGACTTTGGGTTCCATACCCAGCCTCCCAGCTCTGCAGGATCAGCACTCAGTGCAGGAAGCCTGCAGCCTGACACGAAGCCCATCAGATCCCAGAGGGAAAGAGCATTCCAGTGGAGTTTGCTGGTGTGACCTCTGGCAGCGGCTCCAGCTCCATCTCACACCTCACACTCTCCCTGGGCAGCACAGGGAGCTGTTGTGGAGGGAGGAGGGGGGCGGGGGGGGTGAGTTATGGCAGACATGAAGCAGCTCACATTAAGTGATCATTATTAGAAATGCAGAGTCAAATACGCAAAAGGCTTGGAAATACCAGGAATTAAAGCTGCCTTTCCCTCCCTAATTAGGCCCCTGGTGAGCTTGCATCAGTTCCCAGCATTAATTACCTCCCCACAACACTCCAACCTCCCTTGCTAGTGCAGCATAATTTTATGTGTGGGGTTGTTGTTGTCGTTTTTCATGTACTCCAAAATACTTCTCTTCCTGGTAGCCTTCTGCAGAGCACAAGTTCCCTCCTCTCCCTCCCTCCCTCCCTCAGCCCTACCTGCCTGTGCCCCTTCCACTGGGGAAAAGAAAAAGCTCAGAGAGAGTCTTCCCAACGTGCAGCTATGGGCAGGAACCAGCTGCTGAATCCAAACAGCCACTAAATGCCATCAGCACAACTGGCACCTTGAAGAGTATTTAGTCTGGCAGCAGAGCTGTCACAGTTATTTGTGCCAAAGCTCTCTCCCCAGATAAAGGATGTTGACTTTTTCTGTCTCTCATTGCAAGCAGCATAGGGCAGAGGCCCCCAACGTTTCCCAGCTCTGCCCTCTCCCCCCAGACTCTGCCGTGCAGCTCCACAACCAAGCACCTAACCCCCGTGAAGGTGCTGTTAGGGTGACCCGGGGTTCTGCCAGTGATTTTTTGGATCCCAGAGATCCCAGGAAGGCTTGATTAAACAGAAGCAATCTTCCCAGTGTCCTGATTTCCTTGCTGGCTATGGTTTGCCCTGCTTGAGCCAAAGGGAGAAGAAAAGCTGTCAGGATGCAACCATCGTGGCTTTGTTTCTTGAGGGGCTGTCAGCAGTGGGAATTTGCCTGTGGGCAGGATATTGCAAGGAGGTTGGTTTGTTTGTGAGCTCGAGGGATGAAAGGCAGAGCTGTTCTTGCAAGGACAGTGAAACTCTTCCACACAAACCCAGCCAGAGAGGCAAAGCAGGTTCTGCTGAAGCACGGGCACCAATTCTGGCTGTGTGAGCCTGGCAGGGAGCATTGTCTCGTGGTTAGGGGACTGGAGCACTGCCTTATGAGGAGAGGCTGAGGGACCTGGGGCTTTTCAGTCTGGCAAAGAGAAGATTTAGAGGGGATTAATAAATGTTTATAAGCATCTGAGGGCTGGGGGGCAGGAGGGAGGGCACAGGCTCTGCTCACTTGCTGCCTGGGATAGGACAAGGGGCAATGGATGTAAGCTGCAGCACAGCAGCTCCCACCTCAACACAAGGGGGAACTGTAAGGGTCACAGAGCACTGGAGCAGGCTGCCCAGAGAGGTTGTGGAATCTCCTTCTCTGAAGCCTTTCAAGGCCTGTCTGGATGTGTTCCTGTGTGCCCTGAGCTGGATTGTATGGCCCTGCTCTGGCAGGGGGTTGAACTCGATGATCTCTCTGGGTCCCTTCCAACCCCTGACATCCTGTGATCCTTTCATCAGCTCCATTCACAGCCCTTAGTTGTAGGACATCTATAAACCAGGCATCCTCTCTCTGCTTTGCTTTAAAGTAGTATAATATTTGTTTTTTCCTCCTTGTACATTAAGACCCAGAGTGAACAGCTGGCTGCAAAGCACTCTGAGAGCTGCAGAGAAATGTAGCTCCAAGTGATGTGGTGATTAAATTGGCCAGCTGGGGAGGCTTAGAACTGGATGGAACATGGCTGAGATATGACCTTCCACCTGGAGAGCTCAGAGCCTGAAGGCAACCAGAAGCTGCCCATGCTGGGGATGAGATGGAGATGGAGTGATGAGAACAGCAGGAGGGTCAGCTCTACACAAGGGGACACTTAGGTGCCATGAGCCACACTGAAGTGCCCCAGAAAGTGAAAACAGGATGAGAGAGGTGATTCTGCCCCTCTGCTCTGCTCTGGTAAGGCCATACCTGCAGCACTGCCTCCAGTTCTGGTGCCCCCAGCACAAGAAGGACCTGGAGCTGTTCAAGAGTGTCCAGAGGAGGCCATGAAGATGATCAGAGGTTTGGAGAACCTCCCCTGGGGGGAAAGGCTGGGAGAGCTGGGGCTATTCAGGCTGGAGAATAGAAGGCTCTGGGGGTGATGTGGAGCAGCCTTCCAGTAGCTGAAGGGCTCCAGGAGAGCTGGGGAGGGACTTTTGGCAAGGGCTGGGAGTGCCAGGATGAGGGACCATGGATTGAAGCTTGAGAAGGGCAGATTTAAACTGGAGATTAGGAAGAAAGTCTTGACAGTGAGAGTGGGGAGACACAGACAAAGGTTGCCCAGGGAGGCTGTGGCTGCCTCCTCCCTGGAGGTGCTCCAGGCCAGGCTGGATGAGGCTGGTGGGAGGTGTCCCTGCCCATGGCAGGGGGTTGGCACTGGATGATCTTTAAGGTCCCTTCCAACCCAACCCATCCTATGTATCTATGACTATTTCTGCAGCAAGAAGATGCCACTTGGAGGCTAATCAATGCCCCTTAGCCATAAATCCAGGCTCTGTGATGGTTTGGGTTCCCCACAGCCTCCCCCTCCTTCATAACACCACACAGTGCTAGAGAGGCTCTGGGTTACTGCCTCTGAAATGAGGCTTAACCTCATAACGCTGTCAAAAGCAGGAGCACTGCTCAGTCATTAATGGGATTCTAATCACAAAGTCATTAATTGAAAACCAATAAGGCTGTTCCATCCCAGTGACTTATTGCAACCGCTCGTGCTGGAGAGCCCCGGGATTGCATCTCCAGCTCCTTTCCACGCTGGGTGGTGACCAGGACCTCCACCTCTTATCATTTCCTGTGCCTTTGGAGCAGGGCATTTTCTGCTTGTTACTCACTCAGGAAATTTAACAAGTCTGCACAGCCTCCTTAAAGCTAATGTTGCATGAAATGCAGGGATAAAGCAAAGCAGGCAGCTTCCGAAGCACGAGGGTGCCAGCAAACTTCCCCCCTCCACCCCCCATCATTCAGCCTCTTCCTAATGGCTTTATTATGTAAAATAGGTCTGTCTGGAGCAAGCCCACCACTGCCAGGGCAGCAGTGCCAAGCAGGTGTTTAATCTCTTATTAAATGGGTTGGGTTGGAAGGGACCTCCAAAGGTCATCCAGTCCAACCCCCCTGCAGGCAGCAGGGACATCCTCCACTAGATCAGCTTGCCCAGAGCCCTCAGGAACCTCACCCTCTACAACTACCTGAAGGGACAATCGAGAGAGGCAGGTGCTGGCCTCCTCTCACAGTGACAGAACAAGAGGGAATGGCCTCAAGCTGCACCAGGGGAGATTTAGGCTGGACATTAGGCAGGGGGTGGGAAATATCCTGACAGAAGACAGGAGCAGGCTGCCCAGGAAGGTTGTGGAGTCTCCTTTTCTGGAGACTTTCAAGACCCACCTGGATGTGTTTCTCTGGGGCCTCCTCTAAGTGATCCTGCTTTGGCAGGGGTTGGGACTGGATGATCTCTGGAGGTTCCTTCCAACCCCTAACATTCAGTGCTTCTATGATTCTGTGCTTCTATGATTCTATGCTTCTATGATTCTATGCTTCTGTGATTGGAACAGGCTGCCCAGGGAGGTGGTGGAGTCACCATCCCTGGAGGTGCTTATCAATAGGGCTTAATGGTGAACTTGGTAGAGTCGGGTTCATGGTGGCACCTGATGATCTCAATGGTCTTCTCCACCCTGAATGATTCTGTGAGGCCTCAACCACCTCCCTGGGCAACCTGTTGCAGAGTTCCACCACCCTCATGGTGGAGAAATTGTTCCTAACATCCAATCTAAATCTGCTCTTCTCTAATTTCAAACCATTGCCCCTCACCCTATCACTACAGGATGCCAGCTTGGCAGGGACCCCAAGGATCATCTGGGTAATAGTAGAGTTGAAATGAGCTGGCCCAGCACCCTGGCAAGCTGAGTCTTCCAACTGCCCAGTGTCAGGGAATCCACTGCTTCCCCTGGGAGATTACACAACCATAAAGGTTGCAAAAAACCTCTGTCAGGACAGACTGAGGGAGTTGGGGTTGTTACAGTATCACAGTATAATCACAGTATAACCAAGGTTTGGAAGAGACCCCAAGGATCATCAAGTCCAACCTGTCCCAACAGACCTCACAACTAGACCATGGCACCAAGTGCCACGTCCAATCTCCCCTTGTTCAGTCTGGAGAAGAGAAGGCTCTGAGGGGACCTAATTGTGGCCTTCCAGGATCTGAAGGGGGCTACAAGAAAGCTGGGGAGGGACTTTTGAGGGTGTCAGGGAGTTATAGGACTGGGAGGGGGTCCCAGGACTGGGACTAGAAATGGGTAGATTGAGATTGGATATAAGGAAGAAGTTGTTCCCCATGAGGGTGGTGAGAGCCTGGCACAGGCTGCCCAGGGAGGTGGTGGAAGCCTCCTGCCTGGAGGTGTTTGCAGCCAGGCTGGATGTGGCTGTGAGCAACCTGCTGCAGTGTGAGGTGTCCCTGCCCATGGCAGGGGGGTTGGGACTGGATGCTCCTCGAGGTCCCTTCCAACCCTGACAATTCTATGACTCTGTGTCCCAGAGCTGCTCCAAAGGCTGTGAAGCTCCCGGAGTGTGCACATCCGGCAGCGTCACCGCTCCTCAACCCCCTGCGAAGCAGCTCTGTGAACTCTCTTGAAGACTAAACTGATGCCTGGAAGTATCAGGGGGATTTCCTTGCAGCTTTGAGCCCAGACTTGTTTTGGCTGGGGAAGTGTCAAAGATTGTCATGTCCTTGTCTTTATAGATTAGATGCTTTTGATCACCGCTGCTCTCAGAAAGCCTCTCTTGAGCTGCCAGCAGAGGCAGATCTGCTCAGGAGCCCAGGGGATTGCACTGAAATTAGAGGAGGTGGTGGTTGTCATTTTAAAGCCTAGAGCTTCCCAACCCTCTGGCTCCTGCCACAGCCCTCCCAGCCCCCCATGACCCTGCAACTCACACTCTGAGCACAGGAGCTGCTGCAAGTCTGCTCCTTCCCATCTGCTGCTGGAAGGAGTCCAGAGAAGGGCCACAAGGATGAGCAGAGGGCTGGAGCTGCTCTGCTATGAGGACAGACTGAGAGAGTTGGGGCTGTTCAGTCTGGAGAGGAGAAGGCTCCAAGGAGACCTAATTGTGGCCTTCCAGTATCTGCAGGGGGCTCCAAGAAAGCTGGGGAGGGACTTTTGAGGGTGTCAGGGAGTGATAGGACTGGGGGGGATGGAGCAAAACTCGAAATGGGGAGATTGAGATTGGATGTGAGGAAGAAGGTTGCTTGCAGGCAGGACCCAAACCTCCATCCGTGTGAGAGGGATGTTGTTCATCATCAGCTCTCACTTATCACAGAATCGCAGAACCACAGAGCTGATGAAGCTGGAAGAGGCCTTTGAGGTCATCAAGTCCAACTGCTCACCTGGAGCTCACAATCCCACCCCTGCTGCTAAGCCACTGCCACTGAACCATGTCCCCACGTGCCACATCTGCAGGCCTCCTGCAGGCTGCAGCACCTCCCTGGGCAGCCTGGTCCTGTGCCTGAGAACCTTTCATGGGAAGAAATTGTTCCTGACACCCAACCTGCACCTCCCTTAGCACAACTGAGGCCGTGTCCTCTTGTCCTGTCACTTCTTGCATGTGAGAAGAGACCACCCCCTGCCTCACTCCAACCTCCTCTCAAGTAGACAGTGGTGAGGTCTCCCTCAGCCCCCCCTTCTGAAGGCCAAACCACCCCAGTTCCCTCAGCCATTCCTCATACCCCAGAGCCAGGTGCCATGGAGGTTCACCTACACCTCCCCACCCTGGAGGCTGCCATGGGAAGCTCTTCCCCTAGAGCTGAAAGGTCTTTTCCAACTGAAGCAATTCTGTGACCCTGTGGTTAGCCCAGCAAGGCTGTGGAAGGGCTTCATGCCAACACCAGGTCATGATGAGCAAGGCACAGGTCTGGGTTCTCCTTTCCAATACATAGTCCTGCAGGAGGCCATCCAGTCTGTCCAGTGATTACCATCACTGGAGGTGTTTAGGAAGAGCCTGGATGAGGCCCTTGGTGCCATGGTTTAGCTGATTAGATGGTGTTGGGTGACAGGTTGGGCTTGGTGATCTCTGAGGTCTTTTCCAACCTGGCTCATTGTGCATTCTGCATTCTGCTTGTAGCTCTGTTGGATACACAACATTTTCCTCCATCCCTTGGTACTGACAGACACACACCAAAATACCCACCTCCCCCTGGCTTCCCTCTGCATGCAACATCCAGGTGCTGTTATTGAGGCTCCATTACTTCTACAAAATGTGTGACAGATCATCTTGTGGTGCTCTGTGAAGTGCTATAAATAATTAAACTTCAGCTCCACTTGTCAAAATAAATGAGCAGAGCAGGCTCTGCTCCGTGCTGCCTCTGCTTCTGTTTGTTGTGTTCTGCCTCCTGCATTTTGTCCCTGCCTTAAACAGCACCAATGCAGCCAGGAGAGCAAGGAGAACTCGGCCCCAGCCACGGGGATCGACTGCCCCACACCCTGCCTGGCCAGGAGGCTCGGTGTCCTCTGCGATGCTCACCCTTGGAGGGGGTTTGGTGCCTGGGGGACCTCTTCCCAGCAAGGAAGAGCTGAGTGAAGGAAGCAGAGCTGCTGGAAGGCACATGGCTCCTCTCCAGCCACTTTTGAATTATTCACTGGAATTAATAGAGTTGACAAATCCAGGCTTCCCTGCTGGAATTAGCCACACAGCCCTGGAGGCCTGTGCTTCCCCCCCAAACTGAGGGAGGAGCTTGGAGGCAGGTGGGGGTAGGTCTCTTCTCCCAAGGAAGAAGTGACAGGATGGGAGGAAGTGGCCTCAAGTTGCACCAGGGGAGCTTTAGGTCAGCTATTAGGAGAAACTTCTTCGCTGAAAGGGTTCTCAAAGGCTGGAACAGGCTGCCCAGGGAGGAGGTTGAATCCCCCTCCCTGGAGGTGATGTGGTGCTGAGGGCCATGGTTTAGCCTCAGACTTGGTAGAGTTAGAGAATGGTTGGAGTGGATGAGCTGAAAGGTCTTCTCCAACTGAAGCAATCCTGTGACTCTGAGGTTAGCCCAGCAAGGCTGTGGAAGGGCTTCATGCCAACACCAGGGCATGATGAGCAAGGCACAGGTCTGGGTTCTCCTTTCCAATGCACTGTCCCACAGGAGGCCATCCAGGTTGTCCAGCATGGTGCTGCAACTCCTCCAGCTGCCTGGGGGCTGCTTTTTTCTCCTCCTAGAAGGCACAGCTGCTCAGCCACCTCCTGTCCATGCACACTTCACAACCATTGCCCTCCACTGCCATCATCTGAACCAGGGAGTGGGAATGTCTGTCCTCAGCTCTCAAGCATGAATGCTGATACCTGCAATGGTTTGAGCTGGAAGGGACCTGTCAAGGTCATTGAGTCCAACCCTCCCCTGCAGTCAGCAGAGACAGCTGCAACTAGAGCAGGTTGTTCAGAGCTCAAATCAACCTGGAATGATTTGAGGGGTAGGGCAGCTCCCACCTCTCTGGGCAACCTGGGACAGGCTCTCACCCTCCTCAAACATTTCTTCCTTCTCTCCAGTCTAAATCTCCCTTTTTTGTTTCAAACCATCATCCCTTGTCCTGTCCCAACAGACCCTGCTCAAAAGTCTGTCCCCAGTCTTCTCATTGATCCCTTTAAGCACTGGAAGGTTGCTCAGCCTCCTCTTCTCCAGGCTCAACAACCCCAGCAAGAACCTCATGGCTGATGTTGAGGTGAAACAGTGGCTCCATACCAGATGTTAAGACACAACAAGTAGAAAACAGGGCTGGTGAGGAGCAGCTGAGGGACCTGGGCTTGTTTAATCTGGAGAAGAGGAGGCTGAGGGGAGACCTCATTGCTCTCTACAGCTCCCTGAAAGGAGGCTGCAGTGAGGTGGGGGTTGGGCTCTTCTCCCCAGTCCCAGGTGACAGGAGGAGAAGAAATGGCCTGAGCTTGTGCCAGGGGAGGGTTAGGTTGGACATTAGGAACAATTTCTTTGCTGCAAGAGCGGTGAGGGATTGGCACAGGCTGCCCAGGGAGGTGGTGGAGTCCCCATCCCTGGAGGTGTTCAAGAGATGTGTGGCCATGGCACTTGGGGACAGGGTTTAGTGGCCATGGTGGTGTTGGGCTGATGGTTGGACTGGATGATCTTAGAGACCTTTTCCACCCCCAGATTGCTATGATTCTGAACCTGTGAGAAACAAGTGAATTTTCCCCAGCAGTGGGAGGTGAGAGGCACTCAGAGAGCAGTGCCTCACCTCCTGCTCCAAGTGAAAGATGAACTCCACTCAGGAGGTGAACTGTGCTCGGAATGCCAGGCAGCCAGGCAGGTTGTTACACGTTATTAGCATTAATTACCCCTCCTCCTCTGTGCAGACACCTCCACCAGTAATCATCACACATCAGCCAAAGGGCCACCCTTGCTTTTCTTTACCTCTAATTCTGTAATTGGAGGGGAGGAAAGAGGGAAGAAAAATCAGTGCTGAGGCGTAAATCACTCTGCTGATCTCCCTGGCACTAATTGTAGGCTTCTTTGGGAAGGAGGAGGGAGGGCTGTGGGCAGCCCTGGGGAACGGCTAGCGGCGCAGACAGCTCCCGAGAGGCTGCTGGCAGGACACGGCTGAGCCTCTGCTCCCTCTTGCTCACAGGGGGTGTTAGCCACCCCACATCCACTCGGCATCACTCCTTAGATAAGCTCAAGAAGGTGGGCACGGGCTTGAGGGGCTGCCTGTGTATGCAGCAGGTCAGGGACTGCACAAGCGCCCCGTGCTAGGCAAGCTCAGGCTGTCCCCCTCGGCCAGCCCTGCACAAAGTCCAGCCCATCCACCAAGGAGAGGAAGGGGAAAGCGGAGCAAAGCCCAAAGAAAAGCCCCTTTGTGCCAGTTCCCTGGAGGAGAGCTCTGAATACAGCAGTTGTATCAAAAGCTCCTTTTAGGACCCTTCTCACTTCGGTGCCAGTGGTTTTGCAGTCTGTTCACACAGCTCTCCCCGAGCACCTCCCAGCCAGCCCTGAGCAGGACGAAGCTGAGATCTTCCTCGCCAGGGGAAATTGCTGTTGTTGGAGCAGGACCAGCAGCGTCCATACAGCATGGATCTGTCTGAGCATCCCACAGGGCAGGAAGCCAAACCCCAGGAGCAATAGGAAGCTGGAGAAGGGCAGCAGCCAGGGTTTCTCCTCTGCAGTTCAGAAGGACAAACAGACACTGCCAAAGCCTTAGACCCTTCAGGAGCTTGCCTAGGATTTATTTCTTGTCTATCCTGCCTCCCTTCACCTGTCCAGCACAAGCATCTAGACTGCCTGTGCTACAGAGCCCCAGCATGCTGGGGGCCAACCAGGACCTCTGGGGATCATCTACTCCAAACCCCCTCCTAAGGCAGTTCTGCCTAGATCAGGATGCACAGGAGTGCATCCAAGTGGGTCTTGAAAGTCTTCAGAGAAGGAGACTCCACAGCCTCTCTGATCCCAGCAAGCTAAGAGGGCACAGGAAAATTAATGTTTTCTCTAAGCAGCTCCATCTCTGCTTTCCAGCAGGCAGCCCAAGGACCCAAATCATCCCCAGCACACAAACCCTCCTAGCTGCCTGGCAGAGGGCTTCACTTCTCCAGGGAGGACCATGGAGTGTGTCCAAAGGAGAGCAATGGACCTGGTGAAGGGTCTGGAGAATAGGTCTGGAGAGAAGCGGCTCAGGGAGTGGGGGTCTTCAGTCTGGAGAAGAGGAGGCTGAGGGAGACCTCATTGCTCTCTACAACTCCATGAGAGGAGATTGGAACCAGGTGGGGGTTGGTCTCTTCTCCCTAGGATCAAGTGATAGAAGGAGAGGAAATGGCCTGAAATTGTGCCAGGTTTAGATTGGAGGTTAGGAAAAATGTCTTTGCTGCAGGAGTGGTCAGGGACTGGCACAGGCTGCCCAGGGAGGTGGTGGAGTCCCCAGCCCTGGAGGTGTTCAGGAAACCTGTGGCCATGGCACCTAGGGACAGGGTTTAGTGGCCATGGTGGTGTTGGGTTGAGGGTTGGACTGGATGATCTGAGAGGCCTTTTCCAAGCCAAACAATTCTGTGATGATTTTACATCCAGATTTTGTTCTATTTTGTTCATAGAATCATAGAATACTTTGGGTTGGAAGGGACCTCCAAAGGTCATTTAACTCAAAACCCCACCCTGCAGTGAGCAGCCTAATTCCACACACTCAGCAGCACTTTCAGGTTTTTAACTTGAACCTTCTCTTCCCCACCAAAGTCTGCAGGGAGAAGCACACACTTGACATAGAATCATAGAATTTATAGGGCTGGAAGGGACCTCAAGGCTCAGCCAGTTCCAACCCCCCTGCCATGGCCAGGGACACCTCACACCACAGCAGGTTGCTCACAGCCACCTCCAGCCTGGCTGCAAACACCTCCAGGCAGGAGGCTTCCACCACCTCCCTGGGCAACCTGTGCCAGGCTCTCACCAGCCTCCTGGGGAACAACTTCTTCCTAACATCCAATCTCAATCTCCCCATTTCTAGTTTTGCTCCATCCCCCCCAAGTCCTATCCCTCCCTGACACCCTCAAAAGTCCCTCCCCAGCTTCCTTGTAGCCCCCTTCAGATGCTGGAAGGCCATGGCTCTAAGCAAACAGTTTCAACACCTTGCAGTGACCTGGAGGAGTATGATCTCCTGAAGTACCCTGATGAGACAATGGAACCATATTTTATGGGTTTTTTGTACCCTGGTGACCTGGTCTCACATTTATTCAGCTTCAGTGTGCTCTGAAGTTCTGCAGAGTGACTTTCATGCTAAAAATACTTGTAGTTCCCCAACTGCATCACAGAATTTCTTACCAAAGTGAGGTC
This sequence comes from Colaptes auratus, assembly GCA_015227895.2. Classification (NCBI taxonomy): domain Eukaryota; kingdom Metazoa; phylum Chordata; class Aves; order Piciformes; family Picidae; genus Colaptes; species Colaptes auratus. Next base: position 6,873,214 of record CM026895.1, read on the forward strand.
CAGAGAGAATTCCCCACAACTGGTGTGCTGGGGGAGGAGAAGCTCAACAGGAGCCAGCAGTCAGCACTTGCAGCCCAGAGAGCCAATCAGAGCCTGGGCTGCAGCAAGAGAAGTGTGGCCAGCAGGGCCAGGGAGGGGATTCTGCCCCTCTGCTCCACTCTGCTGAGACCACACCTGGAGCACTGTGCCCAGTTCTGGAGCCTCTGTGCCAGGAAGGATCTGGAGGTGCTGGAAGGTGTCCAGAGAAGGGCCATGAGGAAGAGCAGAGGGCTGGAGCTGCTCTGCTGTGAGGACAGACTGAGGGAGTTGGGGTTGTGCAGTCTGGAGAAGAGAAGGCTCCCTGGAGACCTAATTGTGGCTTTGAAGTATCTGAAGGGGGCTCCAAGAAAGCTGGGGAGGGACTTTTGAGGGTGTCAGGGAGGGATAGGACTGGGGGGATGGAGCAAAACTAGAAATGGGGAGATTGAGATTGGATGTTAGGAAGAAGTTGTTGCCCATGAGGGTGGTGAGAGCCTGGCACAGGTTGCCCAGGGAGGTGGTGGAAGCCTCCTGCCTGGAGGTGTTTGCAGCCAGGCTGGAGGTGGCTGTGAGCAACCTGCTGCAGTGTGAGGTGTCCCTGCCCATGGCAGGGGGGTTGGAACTGGCTGCTCCTTGAGGTCCCTTCCAGCCCTGACAGTTCTCTGATTCTAACAGAACAGAAGGCTAAAGAGATGAGAGAATATTTGCAGGCTTTGGAAGCTGGAATTCTTTCTCCTTTTGTTTTCTTTTTCAATTATTATTATTAATTTATTTTTAATAACACAGAATTCACCCAAAATCAATGATTCATGGAAATATTTGCCCTGCTCTCAAGTCAGCTTTGGAAGAGGGTAAATAATTGAGAGGCATTTATTACATTATTTATTGGGAAATTCACAGCATAAATAATTCAGAGGCAGCTAATTATCTGAAAACTAAAGGCTAAAGAGAGGCAACACAGCCCATTAGCTATGGCCACCCACTGGAATTTCATTCCCCTTTGCTGGGAGCAGGAGGCTGGGCTTGGAACACGGTGGTGAGAAGCTCCAGGGCATCCAGACACACTGGAGGGCAGGGATGTCATCCAGACGGACCCTGACAGGCTGCAGAGGTGAGCCCAGGACAACCTCATGAGGTTCAACAAGACCAAGTGCAAGGTCCTGCAGCTGGGTCAGGGCAATCCCAAGCACTGCTACAGGCTGGGCAGGGACTGGCTGGAGAGCAGCCCTGGAGAAAAGGCCTTGGGGGGTGCTGAAGGATGAGAAGCTCAACAGGAGCCAGCAGTGAGCACTTGCAGCCCAGAGAGCCAAGCAGAGCCTGGGCTGCAGCAAGAGAAGTGTGGCCAGCAGGGCCAGGGAGGGGATTCTGCCCCTCTGCTCCACTCTGCTGAGACCACACCTGGAGCTCTGGGTCCAGTCCTGGAGCCTCTGTGCCAGGAAGGCTCTGGAGGTGCTGGAAGGTGTCCAGAGAAGGGCCACGAGGATGAGCAGAGGGCTGGAGCTGCTCTGCTATGAGGACAGACTGAGGGAGTTGGGGTTGTGTAGTCTGGAGAGGAGAAGGCTCCCAGGAGACCTAATTGTGACCTTCCAGTATCTGAAGGGGGCTCCAAGAAAGCTGGGGAGGGACTTTTGAGGGTGTCAGGGAGGGATAAGACTGGGGAGAGTCGAGCAAAACTAGAAAAGGGTAGACTGAGATTGGATGTGAGGAAGAAGTTGTTCCCCATGAGGGTGGTGAGAGCCTGGCACAGGCTGCCCAGGGAGGTGGTGGCAGCCTCCTGCCTGGGGGTTTTTGCATCCAGGCTGGCTGTGGCTGTGAGCAACCTGCTGCAGTGTGAGGTGTCCCTGGCCCATGGCAGGGGGGTGGAACTGGCTGAGCCTTGAGGTCCCTTCCAACCCTAACAGTTCTATGATTCTATGTAGTGGAGGATGTCCCCAGAGGTGCACATCCCAACCCCAGCAGCCCAGCCCTGGGGGTTCCAGTGCAGCACAGTGTGGGCTTGCTCTTGAGGTGAGCTCTCCAGTCCCCACTGCATGCTGAGGAAGGGGAATTAAGAATAATTGCTGTTGCTGCCACCAGTCCCAGACCAGCTCTGCATAATGAGGGAGTCATGCTTCAGGCAAAACGAGGTGCATAAGTCTTCATTTGCCTGTTGGTGTTTCAGAAAGCAGAGGAATAATCTCACATCAGAATTCTCCTTTGCATCTGCACCCCAGACTCTCACCTCTCCCAAAGCTGCAGGGCAGAGCTGGGAGCAGGGAGCTGCCCTGTCCAGGACTCCTGATGCTGTTCAGGGCTTGAAAGCAGCTGTCACGTGTCTGAAGGAGCTTCTAGAACCTGAAGGGGTTGCTTAGCCTGGAGAGGAGGAGGGTCAGGGGAGACCTTCTTGCCCTCTACAACTACCTGAAGGGTGGCTGTAGCCAGGTGGGGGTTGGTCTTTTCTCCCAGGCAACCAGCACCAGAACAAGAGGACACAGTCTCAAGCTGTGCCAGGGGGAAGTTTAGGCTGGATGTTAGGAAGAAATTCTTCCCAGAAAGAGAGATTGGCCATTGGAATGTGCTGCCCAGGGAGGTGGTGGAGTCACCATCCCTGGAGGTGTTAACAGGAGACTGGATGAGGCACTTGGTGCCATGGTTTAGTTGATGAGATGGTGTTGGGTGATAGGTTTGGCTTGGTGATCTCAGAGGCCTCTTCCAACCTGGTTCATTCTATTCTATTCTATTCTATTCTATTCTATTCTATTCTATTCTATTCTATTCTATTCTATATTCTATTCCATTCCATCCTATCCTATCCTATCCTATCCTATCCTATCCTATCCTATCCCATTCCATTCCATCCTATCCTATCCTATCCTATCCTATCCTATCCTATCCTATCCTATCCTATCCCATTCCATTCCATTCCATTCCATTCCATTCCATTCCATTCCATTCCATTCCATTCCATCCTGTCCTATTCTATTCTATTCTATTCTATTCTATTCTATTCCATTCTATTCCATTCCATTCCATCCTATCCTATTCTATTCTTGAAGGGGCTCCTGCAAGATAGCTGGGGAGGGAGTGTTTACAAGGGCTTGTAGTGTAGATAGGATGAGGGGGGAATAGATTGGAGATTGAGTCTGGAGATGAGGAAGAAATTCTTTAGAGTGAGGGTGGGCAGACACCAGAACAGGTTGCCCAGGGAGGTTGTGGATGTCCCCTCCCTGGAGGTGCTCATGGCTCTGAGCAACCTGGGCTGGTGGAAGCTGTTCCCTACCCGTGGCAGAGGGATTGGAGCTGGGTGATGGGAACTGGCTGATCTTTAAGGTCCCTTCCAACCCAAACCATTCTGTGCATCTGGCAGATTGCTGACACCTCCCGAGGTTAGAAACTTGGGGGGCGGGGGAGGAGGTGTGGTAGAGATGAGGGGGGAGGGAGGGAAGAGGTTGCACTTTGAATCATGAAGCTTGTGAATTTCAAAAATTAGGTGGGGGGGTGGGGAAATTATATCTATTTTTATATCTACATATACATGCACACCTAAATCTGGTGGGGTTCCTGGGTTTTTACACAGCCAACATTGCCAGACAGCGACACATGCATTTTGCACCCCACAGTCAGCTAATGATGGCCAAAAGCCTTGACAGAAGCAAGAGGGAAATATCCATAGGGCACTTCTCTCCTTGTTGGATTTTTCTGGTTGGTTTGTGTGGGGGTTTGTTTGGGCTACTGGGGGGGGGCACAGTCCTTGTGGGACTGTATCATGGAGGTGGGAGGGAGGTTTGGTGGATGGAAACTCATAAATGGTCCAGGAAAGAGATCCGAGCCAGGCGTCCCTGTCTGGAGGGTTGTTTGCAGTAGAGTGTTCCTGGGCTGATCCCCAGCAGCCTGGGCAGCAGAGGCAGGGAGGGGATTCTGCCCTTCTGCTGTGCTCTGCTGAGACCCCCACTCTGCAGCGCTGGGGCAGCTCTGGTGTCCTCAGCACAGCACAGCCTGTTGGAGTGGGGCCAGAGGAGGCCACAGCGATGCTGGCAGGGCTGGGACCCACGCCTGCCCCAGGCATCCACGGGCCAGCTCCATCTCTTGGGTTTGTTTCACTGACCAGTGGCTCCCAACCTCTGCTTGCCCCCATGGGCAGGCTCAGCACCTTTCTTGCAACACCCTGCTTGTTTCCCAGGGTATCCAGAGGGAAGCAGCCCATCCCAGCAGCCCATCCCAGCAGCCCAAAGCATCCCCCACGCATGACGTCTCCAGCATCGGGGGGACCCTGACCAGGTGGGATGAGAGGTGCTGGGGTCACAGAATCACAGAATCAACCAGGTTGGAAAAGACCTCCGAGATCATCAAGCCCAACCTATTACCTGCACAGAGCAAGCAGGGCTGCCCTAATCTGCATGCTGCTGCTGCTGCACGATGCCACCCACCCTGTGCAGAGGAGGGTGAAGGCTTTGGAGATATTTTCTCTTCCAACACCTTTGAAATCTCTCCTCTGATCAGTATGCCAGGGCATGCTCCACTCAGCACACATCCCCTTGTGCTGTCCTCTGCCAGGAGTCTCAGAGCTTCCCTCTCTCCTCGCACAGAGCTGCCTTTCAGCTCCGGTCCTGCTTTTGTTTCGGGCTTGCTTCTCCCCAGAGGAGTCATTAACTCCAAGCCCTGGCTGGTTTGCCACCAGCAGCACAAGTCTGGTGCGAGGCTGGATGTCAAGGAGATGTTCTTCCCCATGAGGCTGGTGAGAGACTGGCATAGGTTGCCCAGGGAGGAGGTGGAAGCCTCCTGCCTGGAGGTTTTTGCATCCAGGCTGGATGTGGCTGTGAGCAACCTGCTGCAGTGTGAGGTGTCCCTGCCCATGGCAGGGGGGTTGGAACTGGCTGAGCCTTGAGGTCCCTTCCAACCTGAGAGCTCTGTGATTCTATGGTCACTCTTTGATCTGTGAGGAGCACAGGCTAAGTCCCCAGCCCTGCAGCAGCCTCCTTTGGTGACACTGGCTGTTGTTTTTACTTAAGCCAGTTATGGCCATGACTTGTCAGCTTTAGCAGTGCTTCCAGCTGGAGGTAATCTTGTCTCGCCCCAGGAAGCTGAGAGGAAGCCACTGGTTCTGGCAAGGAACAGCACAGTTATTCTGGAGAGTTCATCTGGGCTAAGGGGTGAGGTTGTGCTCCTGGGAACTCTGAGAGTCAGATCCTGGCTCCCTGCATCACTGCATATTACCCCACTGCAGATGCAGTATCTGCCCATCCACCGCTGTGTGCACCTCACCAGGATCTCACACAGGATCTCACTCTTCACTCTCACCTTCCAACCTTGGGCTCCTAACTGTGTCTTAGTCATGCAAAGTGGCTGCCCCAGAAACAGGGGGAGGGATGCAGCCAGGAGAACAAAACCAAGATGTGCAAGTCCCTGGGAAGCAGCATCTGGGCAAAGAGATTTCTGCTCAGAAAGGCCTTGAGCAGCCCATGGTGTCCTCAACTCAGCAGGAAGCATCTTCACAGAGCATGGGCTGCAGAGATGCCATAGGGCTTAGGTATCAACATGCAATGTCTGGAGATGAGTCCATCAGGTCTGGGACTGGCTTGAGCACCTCCTTAGCACCTGCCTCTTGTCCAAAGGTGCTGGGAGCTAGGAAGGTGCTGGGAGAGAAGACAGCAGTTGTCTCTGCTGCCTTAATGCTGAAGAAGAGGTTGTAAGTGATTGCTGCCCTCTCTGCTGCCCTCCCTCCATCCCATCACAAGCCACCTCTGCAGAGGTTACAGGAAGATCAAAGAAATGGTGATTGTGCAGTTGGATTTATGGCTCTGCCTGTGCCAGGACCATCTGCTCACCCTGACACAGGTCAGAATGCTGCAACCCCCCAACCTGCCGTGGGAAAGTCCACACCTAGCACTCTGCTGCCCACCATGAGCAGGAACTGCCTGTGCCTCCTTCCTCACACCTTGGTCTACCCATTAAATCAGGCTGAAGGTCCCTCCAGCCTGGGATTTTTCTCTGCAGAGGCACTTCAGAGGAAACTCTTCTCCACCCAAGGGGAAATGACCTGAAATTGTGCCTGGGGAGGTTCAGGTTGGGTACTGGGGAAAATTTCTTTATAGAAAGAGTGGTCAGGGGTTGGCACAGGCTGCCCAGGGGTGTGGTGGGGTCCTGTAAAAGTATAGATGTTTCATAGATGTGTCACATCTCAGAGTCCCCAGCCCTGGAGGTGTTCAAGAAACCTGTGGCCATGGCAGTGTGGGACACGGTTTAATGGCCCTGGTGGTGTTGGGTTGCAGGTTGGACTGGATGATCTTAGAGGCCTTTTCCAACCTTAATGGATCTATGATTCTACAAAGACTCTGCACTGAATTCTGTCTTTCTTCCCCAGGAGGGTGGTGAGAGCCTGGCACAGGTTGCCCAGGGAGGTGGTGGAAGCCTCATCCCTGGGGCGTTTCGCAGCCAGGCTGGCTGTGGCTGTGAGCAACCTGCTGCAGTGTGAGGTGTCCCTGCCCATGGCAGGGGGGTTGGAGCTGGCTGACTCTTGAGGTCCCTTCCAACCCTGACAATTCTATGATTTCCCAGGCAGAAATCTCATCACACTCTTTTAGCTAGAGGCAACACAACTGAAGACAAGCCAGGCTTTGCCATGGGTTGTTGTGGCTTATCACCATGCCTTATCACGGCTTATCACCATGCCTTATCACCAGGGTTTACCAGGTTTTTGAAGGCAGCTTGAGGCTGCTTGATATCAGATGGAAAGCATCACAGCTCCACCATTCCCAGCCCTGCATGAAGCTCACTTGGATGTTTCAGATGTGTTCAGGAATTTTGATTAGGTTTGAGTTTGTGGCAGCAGCTTTCCTACCCACACAGGTATCGTGTGTCCACACAGCTCTGACTGTACTCCAGCAGTCTCCCTGACAGGAGGCTGGAGCCAGGTGGGGGGTTGGTCTCTTCCCCCTGGTAACAAGTGACAGGAGAAGAGGAAATGGCTTCTGGTTGCACCAGGGCTGGGCATTAGAAGAAAGTTCTTCACTGAAAGGGTTCTCTCAGCCTGGCACAGGCTGCCCAGGGAGGTGGTTGAATCCCCATCCTTAAAGGTGTCTCGAGGAGGCAGAGATGAGGTGCTGAGGGACATGGTTTAGCCCCAGCCTTGGTAGAGCCAGAGAGTGGTTGGACTTGATAATCTTGAAGGTCTTTTCCAACTGAGGTGGCTCTATGATTCTCTTCCATGATTTTATCAGCTCTTGTCCCTGCTCTGCTGGATCAAACTCACTTAATATGGCAGAAACCTCTGCTGAATTTAACCAAAATGCCATCATGTGCCTACACACGACCCAGAGGAAAGGTCTACACCTGCAGTAGCTAATGTGCTGCTCAGGTGGTGCTGCAGCACCACAGACTCCAAACTGGACAAATGGTTTGAACTCAGGACCTGCCCATCTGCTTGCAGAGCTCCCAGGTACCATTCAGGCTTGAAATAGGGATGGAGAAAACAGAGAATCACAGAATGAACCAGGTTGGAAAAGACCTTCCAGTCCAACCTATCACCCAACACCATCTAACCAACTAAACCATGGCACCAAGTGCCTCATCCAGGCTTTTTTAAACACTTCCAGTGGCCAATCTCTCTTTCTGGGAAGAGCTTCTTCCTACATCCAACCTGAACCTCCCCAGGTGCAGCTTGAGGCTGTGTCCTCTCCTACTGTCACAGGTTGACTGAGAGAAGACACCAACTCCCAGCTGGCTCTGACCTCCCTTCAGGTACTTGTAGAGAGCAAGAAGGTCTCCCCTGAGCCTCCTCTTCTCCAGGCTAAGCAACCCCAGCTCCCTCAGCCTCTCCTCACAGGGCTGTGCTCCAGACCCCTCCCCAGACTTGATCTCCAGACCCCTCCCCAGCTTTGTTGCCATTCTCTGGACACATTCAAGAGTCTCAACATCTTTCTTGAACTGAGGAGCCCAGAACTGGCCACAGGACTCAAGGTGTGGCCTAACTAGTGCTGAGCACAGGGCACAATGACCTCCCTGCTCCTGCTGGCCACACTGTTCCTGATGCAGGCCAGGATGCCATTGGCCTTCTTGGCCACCTGGGTACACTGCTGGCTCATGTTCAGGCAGCTGTCAACAAGTACCCCCAGGTCCCTCTCTGCCTGGCTGCTCTCCAGCCACTCTGTCCCCAGCCTGCAGCACTGCATGGGGTTCTTATGCCAATGTGTAGAAATGAAAGGAGAGCAGAAATGAAGGGAGAGTAAATTGAAGGAGGAAGAGGAAGATTGACATTCAGGTGAGACATGGGTCTGGGATTTCCTCCCAGACAAGACAGACCATGTGCCTTTGGCCCGTTTTGTGTATCCCCTGATGGGATGGCTTAGAAGGTGCTCCCTGTTGTGAGAAAACCTTCTGAGCTCTCTCCTGAGAGCTCAAGGCTTATTCCCATCAGTACAACCCTGTCAGCCTCACCAAATTTGCCATGGCCCAGGGCAACCTGATCTAGCTGGAGGTGTCCCTGCTGACTGCAGCAGGGCTGGACAAAATTACTTTCAAGAGTCCCTTCCAACTCACTGCATCCTGTGATTCCATAAATTCCTTTCCTGGAGCTTACAGAGCTGAGACCTGGCCAAGGGCTCCGTCCAAAAAGCCATCTGAGAAGGATCTGTGAACCATTCCCAGCATCAAACCAACTGGAAAAAGGATCTTTTTTTCTCCGTGCAATGAGTCCATGTGGTAGCTAATCCTTTCTGGGTGGGTAATGATCCCTCCTTTCACAGCAGATGGAGAAACTGAGGCACAGCCCAAACCAACCTGGATTTGATGCAGCAAATCCAAGGCACAGCCCCTCCAACCTTTTTTTTCCTGGAGAGCCATTCAAAGGTGGGGGGGGGGAACCCCAAACATCCAAACAGCAGAGAAATCTGATTTATTAGAATGAAGAAAGCAAGCTGAGCAACCCCTCCCTGACTTGACAACCAAAGCAGAGCTTCACCCAGACGTTTTATGAGCACAGTGTGACATTCTCCATAGAGACAGAGGCGTTTGTTTAGCCAGACCCCTGATGTGCCCCTGCCCAGTGGTCGTGGCAGACACTTTTCAGGCAGCCCCGTTTGACACACAGGCAAGGAGAGAGCTCAGTGCTCCCAGCCCGGCCTCCCTTCACCCCACAGCAGGGGTTTTTTTCCTCCCCCAGGAGTGGATGTTTGAAGGGCAGCAGCGCTGGGAGCCCTGCCCGGCGTCCAGGCGCTTCTGCCAGCACCAGAGCTCCCTCGATTGAAAGGTCAAGGGATGGAAATGGAAACATGCCCTAAAAAAGAAGAACTCCCAGGAGTGGGCTCTGGGCAGTGGAGAGGGTTTGTCTCTGGCTATTTACGGGAGGAAAAGCTGCTGAGGTCCACAAAGAGCCTCAGCCAGGGCAGAGGCAGTCGTTGGTTTACAGCCTGTTCCTCCAGTGACCTCCTGATTATTACCTGACCATTCGATTTAATGGCTTGGGGGTGGGGCATGCCCATCACCCTGCTCAGATTTAATGCCTCGGAGGGGCTGGCTGATTTCCCCTCTCCCCAGCACCCAGCTCAGATTCAGTGTCTCAGGGAGGGGCTGGCTGATTTCCCCTCTCCCCAGCACCCAGCTCAGATTCAGTGTCTCAAGGAGGGGCTGGCTGATTTCCCCTCTCCCCAGCACCCAGCTCCGATTCAGTGTCTCAGGGAGGGGCTGGCTGATTTCCCCTCTCCCCAGCACCCAGCTCAGATTCAGTGTCTCAAGGAGGGGCTGCTGATTTCCCCTCTCCCCAGCACCCAGCTCAGATTCAGTGTCTCAAGGAGGGCTGGCTGATTTCCCCTTCCCCCAGCACCCAGCTCAGATTCAGTGTCTCAAGGAGGGCTGGCTGATTTCCCCTCTCCCCAGCACCCAGCTCAGATTCAGTGCCTCAGGGAGGGGCTGGCTGATTTCCCCTCTCCCCAGCACCCAGCTCAGATTCAGTGTCTCAAAGAAGGGCTGGCTGATTTCCCCTCTCCCCAGCACCCAGCTCAGATTCAGTGTCTCAAGGAGGGGCTGGCTGATTTCCCCTCTCCCCAGCACCCAGCTCAGATTCAGTGTCTCAAGGAGGGGCTGGCTGATTTCCCCTCTCCCCAGCACCCTGCTCAGATTCAGTGTCTCAGGGAGGAGCTGGCTGATTTCCCCTCTCCCCAGCACCCAGCTCAGATTCAGTGCCTCAGGGAGGGGCTGGCTGATTTCCCCTCTCCCCAGCACCCAGCTCAGATTCAGTGTCTCAAAGAAGGGCTGGCTGATTTCCCCTCTCCCCAGCACCCAGCTCAGATTCAGTGCCTCAGGGAGGGGCTGGCTGATTTCCCCTCTCCCCAGCACCCAGCTCAGATTCAGTGTCTCAAAGAAGGGCTGGCTGATTTCCCCTCTCCCCAGCACCCAGCTCAGATTCAGTGCCTCAGGAGGGGCTGGCTGATTTCCCCTCTCCCCAGCACCCAGCTCAGATTCAGTGTCTCAAAGAAGGGCTGGCTGATTTCCCCTCTCCCCAGCACCCTGCTCAGATTTAATGCCTCAGAAGGGGCTGGCTGATTTCCCCTCTCCCCAGCACCCAGCTCAGATTCAGTGCCTCAGGGAGGGGCTGGCTGATTTCCCCTCTCCCCAGCACCCAGCTCAGATTCAGTGTCTCAGGGAGGGGCTGGCTGATTTCCCCTCTCCCCAGCACCCTGCTCACCCCTTCCCGCCTGCTAATGGGCTGCATCTGCATGGCAGACACAGCAAAGCTGCCGAGTCCTAGGGGGGCTGCAAGGAGGGGGGGCGGATGTTGCTTGTGATCTGTAGGATGTGATCTCCAGCAGCTAGGGAGGAGGGAGGAAGGGGGAGGACAGCGTTTGCCTGAGATCCCGCAGGCAGCCAAGGCTCCAGGAGGAGGCAATCCTGTCCCCGGCCAAGGATGAGCTGCTCCAGCTGGGGTGAGTGGAGGGCATGGTACCCAAAGAAGGGTCTCAGTGGTTTGCTGTGCTGCTTTGGAGCAACTCTGCCCTATATCCTGCAGAGGAAGAGGTGACCTGGCTCTGCTTGGCTCCGACCTGGCTCTGCAGTAGACTTGCTCCACCTCCCGGGGTCCCTCACGGCACAGCCCCCATCCCGGCATTCCTGACACGCACCCTCTGCTTCGGGTTTGCAGCATTCAGGCTCAGGAGGCAAGCAGCAGGGTTTGCCAGCTCTCTGCCAAGGTCAGACCTGCCCCCGGGTGACAAGCAATGCAAATTCCGTGGCAGCCAAGCCAAAGGTCGAGCTCTGGAGTATCCATTAGGGTAGCAAGGTGACAAAGGAGGAAAACAAAGCATTAAACTCCCATCATGTGGAAGAAGGAAGTTCCCTTTTGCTTGTTCAGAGCCCTCTCCCCTCAAGCCCTGGAGAAACCTCAAGCCTTTGACACTGGATATCAACTCCTGTGTCCCAGCGGGGCTGTTTCTACCCAAACCAGGAGCAAACCTTTAATTGCAGAGTATGGATTTAATTCCCACACACAGGGCAGACTGGGGATCCTTCCCCGGTGTGCTTCAGAGGACCCTCAGCAGGAAGCAGCTCCTGGGTCGGTGTTTGGGGATGCTCTCAGGAGGTCGTGTGAGTCAAATAAAGACAGCAAGCTCCTGCACACCGTGGAGCATGGCAGATGGGGACTTTCCTCCTGACTTATCCAGGCTGAGGGCAGGGCAGGCTTGTGGTCACCCATGGAGGCACTAACAGGGCTCAGAGGTGCCTGTGGTCACCAGCACCCTGGTAGAAAACACTTCTGAGTTTGGGGAACACTGTGCAAACTTTCACTTGGACTCCTATGCCATTTCCCTCCCAATCTCCCGCCCATGATTCATAGACTCATAGAATGTCAGCATGTTTGAGTTAGAAGGGATCTTCAAGATCATCCAGTTCCAGCCCCCCTGCCATGGGCAGGGACACCTCCCACCAGCCCAGGTTGCTCAGGGCCTCATCCAACCTGGCCTGGAACACCTCCAGGGGGGAGGCATCCATGACCTCCAGCGTCTCCCCACCCTCACTCTAAACAATTTCTTGCTCCTCTCCACTCTCAATCTCCCCTCTTCAGCTCAAAGCCACTGTCCCTCATCCTGGCACTCCCAGCCCTTGTCAAAAGTCCCTCCCCAGCTCTCCTATAGCCCCCTTCAGGTCCTGGAAGGCTGCTCTAAGGTCTCCCTCGAACTTTCTCCAGGTTGAACAACCCCAACTCCCTCAGCCTGTCCAACCCTCTGATCATCTTCAGAGCCTCCTCTGGACCCATTCCAGCAGGGATCCATGATGCTAATGGCAATTTGTTTGGGTAGCCAAAGTCTGGGGCTGTCTTTTTTAACCGTGACCTGCAAAGCCCTTTGAGATCCTCAGCTGAAGTGCAAAAGCGGTGCTGGTGAGGGAAGGAGGGGGAAAAGTCCCCTGCAGGCCATGCTTCAGTGCCACAACCGTTCAACGACCAGACAGAGAAGAGGATGATAGCCCAGCTCAGGAAGCAAATCTCTCCTCTAATCCCCAAATTGTGTCCCCTGGGGATCGTTAACCAAATATCTTGTCCACGGCTTAATTGTAGCCAATTAGGCCAGCAGGGAAAAGTGCACCTGCATTGTCTGCCCACAAAGCAAAGCTGAGCCGCAGAGCTCAGATCAGTCTGCTCAGAGAACATGCAACAAATGAGGCTTTGTGAGGAGCTTCCCTCGTGGTCTGTTTCTTTTCCTTTTTTCCCCTTTTTTT